>VDFB02281492.1:403030763-403073700 GCA_007258455.2 Sequoia sempervirens | reverse complement strand
TTAAAGGTGGTCAACAAGTCAACTAAACCCTAATTCAAGCTTGGAGACAGCCTACAGTCCATTTTTTGCAGATTAGACTTCGTCAACTCGACAAGAAGACAAGTGCAAATTTGGATCTACAGAATTGAACTTTGAATTTGCAGATTTTTGGAGGAGGAATGATTCGCCATCAGTGGCACATGAGTCCCACCTAAAGGTTGAAAAAGTTGATTTTGTCAGAATCCAGTTCCCAACAGTCAAAAAGCAGTTTCAGGTGTTTTTACCAATAGGAGGACCAATTTTCCATCTATGGCGAATGAGTCCCATAGGTGATTTACAGTGATATCTACCAATTTTCAGAGCTTTCTAGATTCAATATCCAACTTCTAGGTGCACTTTATTCAGCTTCATTCAATTATGTTTGCATTTTTTCATGTTTTAGTTTGAATTCTTGCATACCTCACTATGTTTTCAAACATTGCATATTTCATTAGTTTTTCATTCATAATCAATCAATTTCATCACTTAGTTGCATTTAGATCATTTCATTTAGTTATAATCACATCATACATTTCCTTATTTGAGTGAACCACCTCAATTTTAGTGTTCTATCTCTCCCCTTTCAGGTGAAAAATCCTAAGAGGGCAAGAGATGTACATAAAACACACCACAAAAATTTGATGGTTCATTTTGGTGAACCTGCATATTGAACACATTTATCTTTTTGATTTCTATTGCATCTTTCATCCTAGGTTTCCTTTGTATCAACATTCAATTAGGTTTTGTTTTGTTTTTGCATACTAGGTTTTATAAAATTGCATTAGTGAAAGACTCATATAGACTTCATTTTTGCATACCAAATCATTTAAAAACTAAAAATCTGCATTTGTATCCTCCTTTTTCATATGAAAAGCATTAAAATCATTTTAAATTTTCTGAAAACCACAAAAATCTCATACCTAGACTCATTCACCACCTTGGGTGAATTAGTCCACCTGCACATTTTACATTGCATTTTCATGCATTTTTTGGGTATTTTCTACATCATAGCTTCTTGTTCTTACTTTCTGCAATTCTTTCCAAATTTTTTGTTTTCTTCTATTTCTTGCATATTATTTCACTTTTACTCATTTTCATCATGAATTTCTCCTTTAACAAGTTCAAGAATTCATTAAAATCCTTAGTAGACATATCCAATTGTGCCTTTGGCTGTGATCCTAATGACTTTGAGCCTCCTCATTCTCCTTCAACTCTAAATGAATGTCCTCCTCATGTTGTTGACATCATTGGAGAAGATGATGATATAATGACCAAGTTCTTAAATTCATGCCTTGATAACCTTGAAGCCAATGTAGCCTTTTACCCATCCATGAAGTCAAAATATCTTCCTACTATCTCACCCCGTAACATGTTTGGATACTTACATCCTAAAATCAATGAAGGACCTAAGTTACCCTCACTAGGTGGACCTAGTTTCTCTACACAACCACATCCTCAACCATTTTATGATAACAAAGTTACAAACACACCAATCAATCTTGAAGAAACATATGGAAAAGGCTTCACTATCTTAAGCAAGCAAGGATGTGATACAACAACTGAACATGACATTCGTCAACTTTTAGAACAAAGGCCAACATATGAGAACACAACAAGATTAGGATATCAAGGTCCTCCTCATGCTAACAAGCATCCTTTTGAATATTGGAGACTTTGCGATGATGGTACAATGATCCTTGATTCCCCTCCTGACTTGAACATTATCCTTCCATGTGAACAAATATTACCTGATTCTAATGACAAGGATGATAGGATCCCCATGGGTCATCTTCCTCCTTCCATCCATGAAAAAGGAGAATCTAGTAAATGAAAATGACCTTACAATTTGAAAAAACTCAAGTTTCATATCCATCCACCACTTGAATGTGAAAGGAGACTTCAATTGCTTTTAAAAAAATTACTTATACTCTTACCACCTTCAAACATGTTGGTCATCCATCCTAAAGACTCTAACATACCATATTACAAATATCATCATGTTCTCGGCCATCGTATTGATGAATGCTGGACATTGAAGGACATACTGAACAAGTATCACTTCAATAATACCAATTTCTATCCTATAATCCCTTAAAAAAAAATCCCCTCATCATGCCATAGTTGTAGAATTTTCCATTCTCACTATTGCATGATTCTTCCCATTACCTATCTTGTCTCCTTCTTTCCTTACATTCAGTGGGGGAAAGAAGTCGTTAGCCTTTTCCTCGTAATGTATTTTTCCTTGCCTCTTAACTACGTTATTTCTCTTCCGCTTATACTACTTGAAATTGAGAAGCCAATAACTTGGTTAATGGTTGAGTTAAATTTGTACTACTAGCCTCTTTTAACTTTCTACTTTTTCCTTTGATGTGATTGATGTGAGTATTGTGTTCCCCCGTAATGTGTGTTTGATGTTCTCCTCTCTTTGTACACTTCCTCTATTAGTACCTCTATTCTTCTAAATGTCATACTTTATCTTTTCTTTTTCATTTTTGTTTTGTGTTTTCCTTTTGGGGATGATGCAAAGCATTGATATGCCCTATGTCTCTTCCATGTTGACCCAATCAGTCCCTTTTCCTTTTTATTTTTTCTTTTCACTTTTATTTTTCCTTTTGGGGATGATGCATGGTATTGAGACCGAAATGTCTCCTTCATGTTGATCCAAAATCTTTTCACTTTATTTCACCTTTTTGTTTTCTTTTCACTTGTGCTTTCCTTTTGGGGACTATGCAAAGCATTGAGACCAAAATGTCTCTTCCATGTTGACCCAAAACGAACCTTCTTTTTCTTTTGTTTTCGATCTCTTTGTGTCATTCTTCCAATTCTATGTGTTTTGGGGAATGATGACAGTTCTGAACTCTTTCATAAAAAAATTGCAGCAACGAACATATTGACCCCAAATCCATAGATCCCTTATGTGTTTGGTGTGTTCCTTTCTGGGGGCAACCCTCCTTTTCTTTTGTTTTCTTTTTCATTTACATGAAGTAGCCTTACTTGGAAACATATGAATTGGTATATGGGTTTTCAGAGTTGGCTCTCATGTCTTGTTTTTCCTTTTGCATTTTTCCTTTGCTACTTTAAAGAAATTTCTCACATAATGGTGTGTAGTGATTCCTTTACAGTGGGGGGCATACATCATAATTATTCATTTGCATTCTTGCTTCTTAGTGCAGCCTTATGCCCTCATAAAATGAGTTTGTCATTTTGTAGATGACATTGGGTTTGATGTCCTTCATAAGTGTGATCTATCTTAGCATATTATATTCCTCTTGGTGGCCTGATGTGACACATTACATCCCCTAAGTTGTGAATATTCTATTCTTTGATTGGTCCTCTCTCGGAGACATTAGACACAATGTTCCCTAGTGATAGACCTCGCATGAATTAAACAAGACTCATTTGAACATCTTTTACATTTTACATTTTACATTTTTTCCACCTTGCATAACACAGCTTGCATGCCTGTGGTACTTTCCTCTTTTGTTCATGAGTTCTAAGCATACAAAGCTTTGCTTGACTCATGAAGCATGAACCAACATTTTCCTTTGTGGTGCCTTGTTAAAGTTATTAGGAGGTATAAATTTGATATGGTTGAGAGAGAAGCCCATTCCACGACACAACTTTCCCCATAACCACCTATGTTGGAAGACTACCATGAGTTTTGTCGCCCCAAAGTGAGTATGCATTTTCTTTTTTGGACAAACAACCTAGATCTGATTCACAACTAGCTAAACATATAGTCGAAGCTTGATCCAACTTTTCCTTTTTCTCCTTCTCTTTTTCATTCTTTTTCACACATGTGTTCCTTTGTTCTTATGTTTAGTTTTCCATGGGATCTTCATCCTAGAGGCTTGATCATCCCTCATGATCATTGTCATTCCATCTTTCTAGCATAAGTGCATTTGGATCCGTCTCGATATGCATGGCTACTTTAGTGTGAGTTTGAAGCAAGTTCATCCTCTCACTAAAGTGAGGGCTAAATGAACCATAGAAAAATGGATCATTGAAATTTTCATCGTCTTTTAGGTCTTTCTCTCATGATGCTTGATCTATTTTACTTTGATTTATTGTTGCAATGTAACTTCTGCATTCACATTAGGTCTTGAATATTCAAATTATGATGTCTTGTGAAGGTGTTGTGAAGTGTTGTAACATATTTCTACACTTTTCTAGACTCTTCTCATTACAATTCACCTAAAAATCACCTTTTCATTACTTATCAAGTCCTATTATAAAGTGTTGTAACAAGATTTCACACTTTTCTAGGCTTGATTTCACTATTTACACCTTTCTTATGCTTTATTTGACCCCTTTATGCACTCACAAGACTTAATTAAGTGTATTTTTTAATGTAAACCCAACAAACAACATTAAATGCAAATTAATTCCTGACACCCACTTATAAGCCTAGAGTGGAACCCATTCACCATGGGTGGCGAATAAGTCCCTCTTGGCTCCAAATTCAAAATAATTGAAATTTTCTTTTGGGTTTTTATTCAAAAATACCTAATGTTGACTTGTGATGTTGTATTATTGGGTTATTAGGGCATAAGTGTGTATAAATAAGTGTTTTTACATCCATTTTAACCCCCATTCACTTGAATTCACTCATTCAACATCCATTAAAGCATTCTTGCATTCAATCATAGTATCATTCATTCAAACATTTATCAAGCATCTTGGAGTAGCCATTGACCTATCTTCAAAAATATTCAATAAGGTTTTGGTGAGTTTAGGAAATTTGCATGTTGTTTATTCATCATTTCTTACTCATTTCATTTCATTTCTTTATTAAGGGTTTGATTACCAAAGCAGAATTTGACCAAGGAAAATCCCTATACTCTAATCCTTGACCATTTTCCCCCTTTTGCATGTGTGTTGGTAGAATTTTGTATGTAGATTTATCAAGAAAAGAGGTGTTGAAATGTGGTCAACAAGTCAACAAAGTGTTCCAAGTCAACTAAACCCTAATTCAAGCTTGGAGACAACCTACAATCTATTTTCTGCAAATTTGACTCTATCAACCCGACAAGATGACAAGTGCAGATCTAGATCTACAAAGTTGACCTTTGAATTTGCAGATTTTTTGAGGAGGATTGATTTTCCATCAGTGGTGAATGAGTCCCACCTGAAGCCTAAAAAAGTTAATTTTATCAGAATCCAGTTCCCAACAATAGAAAATTAGTTTTAGGTGTTTTTACCAGTAGGAGGACAGATTCACCATTAGTGGCGAATGAGTCCCATTAGTGATTTATAGTGATCTTTGCCAGTTTTCAGAGCCTTCTAGATTCAATATCCAACTTCCAAGTGCACTATGTTCAACCTTATTCAATTCTATTTGCATTTGTTCATGTTTTAGTTCATTCTTGCATACCTCACTATGTTTTCAAACATTTCATATTTGATTGGTTTTGCATTCATAATCAATCAATTTCATCACTTAGCTACATTTAGATCATTTCGTTTAGTCATAATCACATCATACATTCCCTTATTTGTGCGAACCACCTCAATTTTAGTGTTCTATCTCTCTCCTTTTAGGTGAAAAATCCTAAGAGTGCAAGATAAGTACATAGAACACACCACAAAAATTGATGGTTCACCATTATGTTTTTCTTAAGATTCAATTCATACATTGGATACATTATCACCTTGTTCTTCTATACCCTAGTGTATAATATCCATTATTATATTAAATAAAGTTTACTAATCTCAAAGCCATCATAACACATCATCATCATTGCATTCATAATCATTTTTCTTGCATCCATATTTTAATTTTTCATCCATCTTTTCCATCTTTCATCTAATCTTTTATTCTTCCTCTCTTCCTTTGATAGATCACTCATGAACTTTATGCACATATAATCTCTCAAGCGGGCACCAATCATCTCATCATTTTTAATTGTCATTTCTCACTTGATTTGGGCATATCATCATTTGCTTCATATCTTCTAATTTTTCTTCTTGGCTATTTTTATTTTCTTTGAATAATGTTACTTGGAACATTGCTTCAAAGAGGTGAAAATGTAGACACCTAAATTATTCCATGAAACTCTAATTTTCATCATATCATAATTACTTGTCTCTATTTATAATTTATTACCTAATTAGTTAATAATCATTTAATAATTTTTGTTTAAATCATTGATCACCTAATTAATTATTGTCACTTATTATCAAATATCATTTATCATATAATCATCATACACTATTTATTACTTATTATCCATTATCAATCACAAATCATCTATTAGTTAATAGTTTCTATTATCTATTCAATTAAATATATATTTTTTAATTTAATTAAATGTGATCTAATTTCCATTTTTTTAAAATAATTTGTATTTTTATCTCTTCATTCAACTCCATCATCACTAATCAATTAACTTAGTATTCATTTAAAAACTGAATCTTCTCTCACAAGTTAATCTCTGTTATTTTAGAAGCTTCCTCTTCATTCTCCAGTTAACTAAGCATGAAATTGGAAACTTCATGCCCACATTCATATATCATTTTAATTAGAAAATTTAATATTATTCTCACATGAATTCAATTAGAAAATTCTAATTTCAGTCGAGGAATCCACTGATTTTCTAGTTAAATTAGGTTCTATTCCTCATCCACATCTCCTGGATCTATAAATGTGGTCTTTTCTTCATCAATTTTATCTAACTCACATATTATGCAATCACACTATATCAAAATCTGAAATAAATCAATCATTAATCAATCATAGTGTTATACTACAAAGATCATGCATCCACTTACCTTCAAGGAGAATTAACATCAACTTATTTTAAGGTTTATAATGAGATCGGTAAAATAAGAATTTAGATTTAATTTCCTTTTTATGTTTTTGATTCTTTTATTTTCTTAGTTTTCTAATTTCAATGCTTACACTACCTAACTAGCTCAATGGTAATTTCCTAAAAATGAATATTAATAACTATTTAGCTCCATTATCTACCTTATACTCCTCATTTTTTAATCTATATCTCAATTTTATACTCAATATTTCATTCTCTCTTCACATTCTATAATTCCTACTAGAATCTTGTGTAGTTTACCAAAATTGTTGAGTATTTAAAACCACATGTGAAGACTCTATAATATTGTAATAGTATTGGGAAGTTTAACAACATTTTAGCAACTACAGTCTTGCCTCTCTTGATGAGGGCGTAGCCCGAGAGTTAGAAAATAACCCACAAACAAGAGAATAATTTTATTATTCAGAAAATGGAGCTTCTTACATGCAGGGGATCTCAAATCCCCAAGTTCTACAACACATGCAAGTTACAGAAAGCTACAAAATCACCCTTTCGCAATATGCGAGCTTGTCCCCAAAAAGTTACCCAAAAATTAGAAACCTGCCCATAAATAGAGCTCATCTTTAGTTTAGAGCCAAAACAACATTCAAATTTGAGTTTAGGCGGTTTGGCACCGAAAAATTATAACTTGAAGTTCAAATTTCAAAAGAACATTTGCAATTGTATCTTCTAGAAAGTGCGCCAACTTCCTGAGGCCATAACTTTTGATCCGGGACTTCGATTTGCGAACCGTTTGAATCATTGGAAAGGTCTCAAAGTCAATAACGCACTCAAAATTTACTATGCCAATTTTGGAAAGTTTCGGGGCCGTTCCAGGAACTCTAAGTGCCTCAAATCTAACTCAGAAGATTTTTAGGTGCAAATCTAGGAAACTAAAACAACAATATCTTTCAACCCAGGAAATAAAATAAAAACTGTAAATTTGGAATTTCATTATGATGAAAAGGGTATCCAAAAATGTAAAAACATCTAAAAACTGAGAAACTTGAAATTTAACTATTTTTGGGTGATGCAAGATTGCCCTTACACCACTGGATGCTCCTGCATCTCTTTCCTTGAAGAAGTTTATGAGGTAGTTTTATTTTATTTATTTTATCTAGCTTCTCACTTCCTATCATTATACTACTTTATATATATTATAACAAACAATGGATTCCACAAGGTCTTCTAACTTCCCTCCATGCGAAAACAAAGCATTCTTGAAGGTGAGTGGGTAATCATTTTGCAGGCTAGAAACCATGCCATTGAACAAGCACTTTACTTCCTCTGAGGTAACTTCTACAAAAACAATGCGAAGAGGTGAGTGGAGGAGAAAGCGATGGATAGGGAGGAGGATTACACACATTGGAGCCCAGGGAAAGTATGCTAAACTTGCACAAAATAATTGAAACTTTGGAGCTACTTCACATAGGAGATAAAATTCAGAGTTGCTACTCCTATGTGAAGTAGCTCCAATGTGTCACTGAAGTAACCAATGTTGACAGATCTACTGATAAATATAGTGATACCATTAGGATGATCTACTAATGTGAACATTAGACATATTAGGACTAAGAAACTGTTGGATGGGTACAACTTTGAATCTTGCTCATATAGAAAAATGCCCCCATTACATCTCATTTTCCATACATATTTGTGAAATACAACTTTAGCTTTTTGTCTTCAAGGGATTGTTTTTTAATTTTCTCTCAAAATAAACCCCTATTTTTCAAAATCTCATCCAAAAAATTAAATTTTGATTTGGAGGAATTTTTTTTAATTTGACTTTTGTTATTTGATGAATTTGTCACATTTTTGGTTCAATTTCCTATTTGAATTTTAATATTGTGCAATTTCTTCAAAATATTTGAATTTTCTAGCTCAAAATACTTTGTGATGGATAAATTAGCTAATGAGTCTACTAGATGGTTTACCTCTTAGCATGATAGCTTGTTTAATAGTTGTTTCATTTGACCAAAGATGTAATTTAGTTTCCAATTCTTTGAGAATTTTTGAGTAATTATATTTATAACAACCAAAGAATCTCACTCAATTTGTAAGTTTTGAATGTTCCTCTATGAGGTCAGCTTTAGTCTTAATATCAAAGCATTTAATTCCGCTACATTGTTAGAATCATCTAAAATATTTTAGAATGATCTCTTAGAACAACAACTATCCTTGATTTACTTGGATTACCTTTAGAGGCACCATAAAAACTTATTTTGATGAAATTTGACGAAGGCGGTAATCATTGCACCATGCTTCCATATTTTTTAATGTTTTTATAATGTTCCAACATCATTCGAGGGTGGGAGGTTGATGAACTAGACTATTTCTTTTCTAAATATCCTTTTATCTATTTCAATCCAGATTTTGCAAATTATCAAGATGGAGAGGCTTAAATCTCATATAAAGAGAGGGATATGTTTGAAATAGTTAAAAGATTGAGTTAAGGGACCAAATTATTTGAGTTTATTTTGAAGCAAAAACTAACAAGATCGATTGAAGCTACACTTGAGAAGATCTAGATCTTCATAAGTTGATCCAAAAATAATACAAAGGAAGACTGGAGTGATCCCCAATCTATCTAATCTCATGCTAGTTAAAATTATGTTATTTAGAGCTAGCCAAGAAAAAGATCCAACCTTTGGTAGACATGAAGGACCCCAACATAGACACATTGGCTAGTTCCCTTGTTTCTCCACTTTTATTGAAGATGAATACCCTTCTTTAACTTGTATATACCTAATTTTGAAGTTGACCATATTAATACATCTTCTTTTTCTGAAAATAAGTTTGTTCTCTTAAAAATCTTGGCTTTGAATAAAGCTTTCAATTTTTGGGAGAAATGAAAATGGTCAACGAATTTCCATGAGGCTACCAAAGGGGAAGCAAATAGGTCTACCTTGAAATAGTCTTTAATTCAAGTACCCCAATGATTTTTTTTTAAAAAATAATCCATCTAAGACCAAACACTTAGTTGGTTGAGGGTCTTGTGGTCATTCTAGAAATCTTCCTTGATAAAGGGTTTTTCCTCCATTGTGGATCACCCAAGAGAGGTGGGGAAGAATAACTTACCTACAAGAAGCTAGGAAATTCCACATTCTTGATCCTTTTGGAAGATCGACCACTATGAAAATTATCTCTCTTTCTAAAGAATCTAAATATTTATGCCTCATAATTGTTCTCCACTTGGTTTTAAAATTTACATGGTGTCTTCATGCTAGTTTTTCTCCCAAGGACATACTTTAAACTTCTAGATTTTGTATCCCCACATCTTCCTCATGTTTTGGTTTACATCTTTTCCCATTAAAAAGCTTTCTTTTTGTGTTTGGATATTTATTGAACCAAAAGAACATTCTTAGTTGGTTTTGAATTTCTTTAGTAGCCCCTTTGGGAATTTTCAATATTGACATCATGTAGATTGGGATTGCATGAATGATTACCTTTGTTAGGTTGATCTTGTCTACTAGTGTTAACCATTTTTCTTTCAAGGAAGAAATTATTTTGATAAAAGATGATAATACATTTTCCTCGAAATAGCTTTTGTTGCTACCTAAAAATAGAGGAATTCCTAGGTATTTGCATGGTAGAGATTCACTTGAATATCCCAACAAATTTGCACTACTATTTTTGACTCTCTGGGAAGTATTTAGAAAGAAAATTTTAGATTTGGCTACATTGACAAGTTAACCCAATGCTAGACAATATAATGAAATGATTTGTTGAATATTCTTATCTTATTCTAACTTAGCTTGGACAAAGAGAAATTTATCATTTACAAACAAAGAATGAGTTATGGGTTCTAGAAAAGATATAATTTTGATGCCCTTGCACAAGTTTTGAGAGTTTACAACATAAATAGACCTACTCAAAGTTTCAACTATGACTATAAATAGGGATGGATAGATAGGATCCCCTTGTCTAACTCCTTGGGAAGAGAAAAAATCCACGAGGTTTTCCTTAACAAAAAAACTTACCCTTGAAATACATGAATACATCCATTTATAACAACTTTATAGAAGCTAAAAATATCAAGGATATCAAGTAAGAATTTCCAACAACCCAATCATATGCTTTCATCATATATTGACCTAAGTAGCATTGAAGAAATTTCTCTTTCTAGATAGAGTGTAGAAACTCATGAGAGACCAATGCTCCTTTTGAAGTTTCCCTACCTGGGACAAAAAAATCTTGTTCTTCAAAGATTAATGGTGGAAGGAGAGGGGAAAATTTGAGGGAAATATCTTTGGTGAATATTTTGTAAATTGTAATAGAAGGAGAAATATGTGTAAAATCAGTGAATGTGTCAAGGCTAGATTTCTTTTGGATCAATGCTATATGTGTACCATTCATCTCTTTTAAAATATTTTGATGCTTTTGGGCTTCCTCTAAATGGAAAAGTATATCTTGGCTTGTAAATTCCTAACATTTTTGAAAGAACAATGTGGTGAAACCATATAGACATAAGGCATTCTCTAGGGTCATTGAAAAAAACACCTCCTTTAACTCATCTAGAGTGGATTTATACATCAATATTTTGTTCTAAGCATCATCTAATAGCTTTGGTATATTTGTAAGGATATTGTCAAAGTTTCCCTTATTATTCCCATTTGGATTACAAAGTAGATTTTTGATGAACTGGATTGCTTCTCTCAATTGCATGTCCATCTTAAAAAAGAGTGTACCATATTTGGAGGTGATTAAAAGAATTTTGTTGGATTTTACTTGTATTTGTATGGAGTAATTGAAGAATTTTGTGGTTTGATCACTCTTTTTTAATCATAACTCCCTCAATTTTTTCCTCTAATAGGTCTCTTCTCTTTGAAGTAATTCATGAAGTTGTGTTGTTAATTGTTTCTCTTATTCAAAATCCTCTTTTTTCAATACCCATTTTTATAAATTTTTCATTTAATTTTGAGAATTGAGCCTTTAATCTTATATATATTCTTGTAATGAAGTTTGTTCCACTTCTTGATGTTCATTTTAATTAATTTAATCTTATGATGATCTTGATGCATGCTTGATCCTTGAATGAAGGAGCATTTTGCAACCAAAGTTATAAAGAGGGAATTAGAGTGGGGTCTCTAAACATATCTTGAAATTTTAAGGATGATTTCATTGGATATCTATCTTCAAACAAAATTAAGGAGATTGGAAACTGATCAGAGCACATTTCTAGAAGAATTGAACACTTGAAAAATCTTATTTAAAAAAAATACAAATATAAGAAAGGAAAAAAATCTAATATTTTTGCAAATTTATGTAAAAATTTCCTTCTATTTGTCCATGTGAATCTTCCATTATGTGGACGGAAGTCAAATAGAAAGAACTTACTAGATACAAATTTATTAAAGTCTTCCATGACTTTAACTGAAGGAATAATGGCTCCTATTTTAGATTAGAAAAGTTTGAGATGACATTGAATTCTCCCTAAATTATGACGAGTTTCTTTTGAAAATGGTGCAACAAAGAGCTCAAATGGTTCTATAATTTATTTTTTAATTGTGCTTGAAGGGCCATAAATATTGAAAATACAAAAGGATTGTGAAGAAGAGAGGATTTGAATAAATATCAACATCCAATGAGGACCAAAAGCAACATTATTAATTTAGACTTATTTTTTGTCCCAAGGAAAATATAAAGCCCTAGATGCACCATTTATAGAAGAGGAGATAGATTTCCAACTTAACCCTTTCTCAAAAATAAAGTTTCCATTTTGATCAGATAACTTTGTTTCTTACAACAGTATGATGCCATGATTCAATTTTTATAATTGACACTTAACTAAGCATATTTTGTTAGGGGAATTTAAGACCCTAGTATTCCATGATAGGAACCTCATCTCTCCCAAAAAGAGCTATATATTATCCTCTATCTTAATGTTCTTTTAATTATTTATTGAATTCTCACATCGATTTCCTCTTGAGTTTTAGAGCATTTTTATTTTTTGCTTCATTTTAATTTTGGAGAAAGAATAGGAGAATCTACTATTTCCAATTGGTAAATTGCCATCTTTTATAAAGGAATGTCATCATAACATTCATTCATCACTTAGTATGCTATCTCTTCTAAGATCTCAGTGCCCTCTTGCTAAAGGATGTCATTAACCATGTATAGTATTTTTTCCTTGGACTGAAGTTTATGTCATGTTTGATAGTTATTTTTATTTTGAATCCTTAAGGAAGAATGATTATCAATAATTTTCAACTTCAAAGTGTGGAACAACAATATCAAGAGAAAATTTTTCTAGGGGTTCAACACTTTGAATGAAGCTTGGGAGGGGAATAACAAAGCTATTTTGAGGGGATATTTTTTGGGAGTTCACATGGAGGGAGATTCTTTGAGGGATGCTTTGAGAAGGGTTTACAAAATATTGGGCTCCATTTTGAAGAGTGATTAGGGATTTCCCCTTATATAGATAAGGCCTCATGTGCTAGGCAAGGGCTTGATATGGAGATTAGGCATCTCCTTCCAAAACTTGTTGAGGTTGCTATGAAAGAATTTTGGTTTCATTTATGAGGGGTTTTTAATCAATAGAGGTTGGTTCCAAACACCATTATCTAAAATGATATTTATGGATTGAGGAATGATAGTTGAGGGTTTGGAAATGATATAGTTTGATGGAATAATATTTTTCCTCTAGATCTACTTTAGTTTCAAATTTTTGGAAGGCTCCAAGGGAATCTCCTAGTATTCTTGAGGATGATTAGGTCTTTATATCCAAAATCAAGGTTTGGAATTTTCATCCAAAATTATTAACAATTTTTTTAATAGCATAGGGGTCAAAATATAAGAGACCAAGGTTGAGTGAGGAGGATAGAACCATTTAGAAATCATGGTACATTTGAGAGGATTTTAGCGAGTGCCAAATTTGGCATTCGGCAAATGAAGAGCACCAAAATTATTTAAATTTTAAAATATCGAGCCTTACGCTCAGTCGTCCAATCCATTTGGCCAGTGCCAAATTTGGTGCTCGCCAAATGGTCATTTTGGGTAAAAGAAAAAGTGGCACCATTTTTGTGTCACAGATTGGTGCACGCATCGAAGTTGTATTTTTTTTGTTAATTTTTGTTGATTGTAATTTATAGGTTTCCATATACTTAAGTTAGTTTTGTAATGTAAATGTTCCTAGTAGCCTATTAGTAGCATTATGAGTAATATTTTTACAAGCCTATTTATGTTCCTATTAATGACTTAATACACTTATATCCACATTTCCAAGTAAGTCAAACTAGGGTTGATGCAAGAAGTTGGGTCCACAAAAAGCTCAAAAAGGAAGTGTTTTTGCTGTTTTTTAGAATTTGTCACACTTGGACTAAAAATTTGAGGCACTTACACAATGAATCTTAAAAAAAGTTATTAATATGAAATTTATCATTTTGAATCTAGTTTCCAAATATGTAATTTATCCAAATACCCAGATGATAGAAACTAAATTTTGATAGGGATGTATAAAAAACAACTTTTTAAAAGTCCCTGTTCTTTTACCATACTATGCACATGTACGGACACCACTTTTTGACCCAAACAAAAGTATTTTGCTAATTCCTTTTGGGGAAAGAGAGCTAACAAAATGAAGATTGATGAGGAATTTTTTTAAAATATTTTTTTTATTGAATTTTTATTGGCCTTAATTGTTGTTTTAAAAAATGTGTACGAACAACATAATTGGACCTAAACTAAACATTTTTTGAATCTTTTTTTCATTGTGTAGAGAATTGTCTGAAGATTGATGCCATGTAATTCTTTTTACAAGAAACTTAACCAAAAAAATTTATTAAAAAAAAAAAAAAGACTGATATTTCATGTTTAAGGACTAGTTTGCTTAGAAATTAATAAAAAAATAAAAAATATAATGCAATCTGAATAAAAATTCTATATTTGGAAACTAGACATCGTGTTCTCTAATGGGTTTTAATTTTATAGATTGATTCAGAAAAAAAAGTCCATCAGCCATATTGCCAAAGTTGGACATTCTTCTTCAATTTGCCTTAGTTTTTTAGTTGCAAGTCAAAGGCTAAGGGTTAGGTTGCCAAGCCTTTCCTGAGCCTAAAACCAAGGTAGCATGTGGGTTGGGAATTCAAAATTTTAAAAATGTGTAAGCATTTTAAAAAACGTGTATGCTTACAAAACACGTGTTCTTTATTTCCTTGATTATTTAAAAAATTAAATACTTTTTAGAAATGCGTACATGTTACAAAACACGTACACGTTTCTAAAAAGTATTTAATTTTTTAAATGAATGACTTGTACATGTTATAAAACACATACATGATTTTTAGTGCATATGTATTTTTTTAGGTTCGAGTACCCGAAGCATAAGGCATACACATTTTTCTAATAATGCGTACACGTTTTCTATGAGATTTTTTTTTTGCCAAAACTTCCCCTCTTCGTGGACCCAACTTATTGATTTTACCCACTACATGTCATGATTTTATTACCCTCAATCTAATGTGTGAGTGAAACACCCTACACCATATTCCTTGACTAATGTCCCAACACAATTGATTTCAAATAGAGTGAATTTTGATTGTTGAAGGTTCCTAATTGTCAATAAAGTGAATGATTATAATATAAGCCTTCAATTATTCCATATAAATGTATAATAATAATATGATTAAGTTGAATCATTAGCAAAGTATAACCAATTTATTAAATATCAACTAAGCCATAATCAATGATGGTGTTGAATGCACAAGAAAATTGAGAGGGGGGGGCTGAATCGGTTGTACATTAAAACATTAGAACTTGCATTAACATTTAGATCTGCATTAATCCTTAAACCCTTAACAACCCTTAATCCCTTATCATGCATTAGCAAAATATAAACATGAGAAATAGTAATGCATAAACATTCATACACATGAGAACACCATATTTATGTGGAGAACCCAAGAATGAAAAAACCATGGTGAGGATTAGCTCACAATATAAAGTAATTACGACACTAAATATAATAGGTTCATTTCCCAAAAGAATGAAGGGCTCATTGCCAATGGCTCACTACCAGATTAGAAAGAAGAAGATAGAAAATTGTTACACTGAGAAATCCTTCTTAGAAAAATAGAGAATATCCACCACTATAACTCTACACCATAAGTAACCTCCAACTCACTTCTATCAAAAACTTTAGGTACTCTACAAATGTAGACCCTTTTTCTCATTGCATTGGAGTCATAGGAACTAAGCTCACACTTCAAATCTCTTCATCTAATTAAATCACATCTCAACACATCCTTGCATCCACACACTCTTCTCAATAATTCACCTTGCCTTTATACCATTCCCAACCTTAAAAACATCTTTCAAGGTCTGCTATGCACCTCAAATGTGTAAATTCAAATTAGGCCGACACCAAAACATTCTTGTGGTGGAGAGGAATGAAGGTGGACCACATCACACTTAAACCTAGACCTAAATCCACATATACATGCCACACCATGCTACTAAAAATACTAAAGCATATCCAAAATTAGATTAGACACCCAAGGTTGGTCGAACCTATGTTGACACCATTAAAAATTTAAGTACATGGTTCCTCAAATCCAAAGATGACTTGCATACCACACAAAACTTAAACATAATCTAGAATATTTCATTAGCACCCTAAAATCCTACAAGTCATTTGCAACATCATATAGCTGAAGAACACATACTCATTTTGTACACCCAATTAACCTTCCACACACTATAACTCATGAATCCAACCTTGTAGACCACCAAAACTCAAAAAAATAAAACTAATCCAGATCTGCAAGACCAAAAACCACACCACAAAGAAATGTGGAGCAAAACCATTTCTCCTAGACAACACTGCATCACAATTCACACATTGGTGAACACAACTTCTTCCGAATGATCTAGAACTTGGAACTTTGGATATATAAAACCTTTGAAAACCTCTGATCAACATATTCGAACTACAAAAGCATATCATCAATCATGAAGAAATATGGAGCAAAACACTAAACACTACTTTGCCACATTGTTTCCTCTTATATTCAAATTTTCTCAAAATCACTTGGAAACCAAGCACCTTAAACACCATCTCAATATCTCCAACACCTTAGAATCTCAACCACACAAGAGGTTGAGCATCCACAAACACATGCTTATCAAAGCAATGCTAGAGGTTGACATTAGTGACACTACTAATGACAACATAACACAACCAATCATTTAAGCATCTCCATAGGTTGACATCAATGTAACAACAAATATCTATTGAAATCAATGACAACACAAACTTCCAATAGATGGGGTGGAATGACACATTAAAATCATGAGCAACTTTCCTTTTTTCAATTATACCTCTATGATAGAATCTTAGCAAATTTTATGAAGTGATATATTTTTAAAGAAATAAGATTATCTTAGCATTGAATGTCCTTGAATGTGTTTGGATGTCTTAATTAAAATGTAAGGAAACTAATAAATGTTGTGATTTGACTAGTCTAGGGATATTGAAATATAAATGTGACATGGAGCTATGTAAGAGTAATTCAATGAATTATTTATTCACATACAATGAAGGAGGCACTACCAATTATGATTAAATTCTAAAATGTTTGCCTACAAAAAATGTAAATTGTTTTTCTATGATGAAAGAGTTAAACTTTGGTGTATTAGTTGAGCAAGGAAAGATATTTTTTATTGCTTTTCCCCTAATACCACTGATCTAGAGGTGAATGGTTTTAAGCCATTACTTATAGGCACTAGTACATGATTAAATTTTATTCTTTTAGGTAAATAATAATCTTATATTTGACTTTGTGAGCAGTGAAAGTTGGAAATCTTATGGCATTAACTTAGAAAGGGAAGAACATTTTGATAGACTTTCAATGCCACATTCATATTGAGGTAAATCTAAACATCTATGACTCATTAATTTATTTTAATGACCTATATAAATAGGTCTACAATTTGTAGTCAATGTATCAAATTAAGTGGAGTGGCGGGCCCATTACAAACTTTAACACAACAACATAACTAGTTAAGAAATTTATTAAATGAAGTAGTATTATCATGCTTGAAATAGTCATATTGTCTTCTAATAACACATAAAAAAAATTTGAGGTCTAATAACAATGCAATTTTTTTAAAAAGTATTTTTGCATATAAAAGAACATCTTAACCTATTCAAACATTATATCAAAAACTAGTAAATAATAATAATAATCATAATATATTATTGACAATCTATGCAGTTGTTGCTATTTAAAACTAGAAAATTGTAATAGTAGCATGTCTATCAAGAAGAACTAATAGCCATGACATTAATTTAAATATATAATATAGATAAATTATATCTAAACTATAATACATTGACCTAAAAAACACATAAAAGAGAAAAGTAGGACACACTTATGATACTTTCACCATGACACATAGTTGAGCATACCTATAGTGTCTAAATATGACAATTAACCCCACATATCAAACAATTTTTTTTCTCACAATTATCTATTCAAAGTTGTCCTTGAAACACTAATCCGCACCTTGTTTGAAAAGTAAAATATTATAAAATTGACACATATATACAATTAGAATTCATTGAATTTTTTTATTGTCTACTAACATTCTCTCCTTTCATGAAATACAAATATTGATAAGATGCTATTAAAGAAACAAAAATACAACAATACAATCATCAAATATAGTTCCAAAGTCACTAAACATGGTGCTCTTTATTGATGTGCATAGACTCCAAGGAGTCTCCAATTACTTATTGCAGATGAAAGATAAGTATTAATATGTAATCTATTCCTATTTTTTATATTTTGTTGAATTATTAAATTGCCAATTATTTTTTGTGGGGTCATTTTTATATTATGTTGTGACTATTTTATTTTTAAAACCATGTATTTATTTTATTCTCAACTTTAATAATTTAACTTTAGAATGTGATTCCATACCACTAATTTTAAAAAATATTAATGTATACTTTAATATATAAAATTCTCAGTGGTTGTCATATAAATATGACAAGGTGGGTGAAATATTAATGTTTCCAAGGTAAAAGAAATGTAATGCATTGTCCATTGCTTATAAATTCAAGAGTCCATGAAAGTATCTTTCCCATACAAAACATTTCAAAATCCACTCAAATAATTTGGTAATAAGACAATTTAAACATATGTCCAACCAAATGAGTTCAACTTTATTGAAAAACCATTTCTCCCAGACAACAATACATCGCAATTCACACATTGGTGAACACTTCTTCTGAATGATCTAGAACTTGAAACTTTGGATATATAAAACCTTTGAAAACCTCTGATCAACATATCTGAACTACAAAAGCATATCTTCAATCATGAAGAAATATGGAGCAAAACACTCAACACTACTTTGCCACATTGTTTCCTCTTATATTCTCAAAAGCACTTGGAAACCAAGCACCACAAACACCACCTCAAGATCTTCAACACCTTCTCAGCATCTCAACCACACAAGAGGTTGAACATCCACAAACATATGCTCATCAAAGCAATGCTAGAGGTTGACATTAGTGACACTACTAATGACAACATAACACAACCAATCATTTAAGCATCTCCATAGGTTGACATCAATGTAACAACAAATATCTGTTGAAATCAATGACAACACAAACTTCCAATAGATGGGGTGCAATGACACATTAAAAAAATGAGCAACTTTCCTTTTTTCAATTACACCTCTATGATAGAATCTTAGCAAATTTTATGAAGTGATATATTTTTAAAGAAATAAGCTTATCTTAGCATTGAATGTCCTTGAATGTGTTTGGATGTCTTAATTAAAATGTAAGGAAACTAACAAATGTTGTGATTTGACTAGTCTAGGGATATTGAAATACAAATGTGACATGGAGCTATGTAAGAGTAATTCAATGAAATATTTATTCACATACATTGAAGGAGGCACTACCAATTATGATTAAATTCTAAAAAGTGTGCCTGCAGAAAATGTAAATTATTTTTCTATGATGAAAGAGTTACACTTTGGTGTATTGGTGTAGTTGAGCAAGGAAATATATTTTTCATTGCTTTTCCCCTAATACCACTGATCTAGAGGTGAATGGTTTTAAGTCATTACTTATAGGAACTATACATGACTAAAGTTTGTTCTTTTAGGTAAATAATAATCTTATATTTGACTTTGTGAGTAGTGAAAGTTGGAAACCTTATGGCATTAACTTGGAAAGGGAAGAACATTTTGATAGAATTTCAATGCCACATTCATGTTGAGGTAAATCTAAACATCTATGACTCATTAATTTATTTTAATGAGCTATATAAATAGGTCTACAATTTGTAGTCAATGTATCAAATTAAGTGGAGTGGTGGGCCCATAACAAACTTTGACACAACAACATAACTTGTTAAGAAATTTATCAAATGAAGTACTATTATCATGCTTGAAACAGTCTTATTGTCTTCTAATAATGCATGGAAAAAATTTGAGGCCTAATGATAATACAATTTTTTTATAAGTATTTCTGCATATAAAAAAACATTTTAACCTATTCAAACATTATAAAAAAACTAGTAAATAATAATAATAATCATAATATATTATTGACAATCTATGCAGTTGTTGCTATTTAAAACTGGAAAATTGTAATAGTAGCATGTCTATCAAGAAGAACTAATAACCATGACATTATTTTAAATATATAATATAGATAAATTATATCTAAACTATAATACATTGACCTAAAAAACACATAAAAGAGAAAAGTAGGACACACTTATGATACTTTCACCATGACACATAGTTGTGCATACATATAGTGTCTAAATATGACAATTAACCCCACATATCAAACAATTTTTTTCTCGCAATTATCTATTCAAAATTGTCCTTGAAATACTAAGTCATACCTTGTTTGAAAAGTAAAATATTATAAAATTGACACATATATACAATTAGAATTCATTGAATTTTTTTATTGTCTACTAACATTCTCTCCTTTCATGAAATACAAATATTGATAAGATGCTATTAAAGAAACAAAAATACAACAATACAATCATCAAATATAGTTCTAAAGTCACTAAACATGACACTCTTTATTGATGTACATAGATTGCAAGGAGCCTTCAATTACTTATTGCAGATGAAAGAGAAGTATTAATATGTAATCTATTCCTATGTTTTATATTTTGTTGAATTGGTAAATTGCCAATTATTTTTTGTGGGGTCATTTTTATATTATGTTGTGACTATTTTATTTTTAAAACCATGTATTTATTTTATTCTCAACTTTAATAATTTAACTTTAGAACGTGATTCCATACCACTAATTTTAAAAAATATTAATGTATACTTTAATATATAAAATTCTCAGTGTTTGTCATATAAATATGATAAGGTGGGTGAAATATTAATGTTTCCAAGGTAAAAGAAATGTAATGCATTGTCCATTGCCTACAAATTCAAGAGTCCATCAAAGTATCTTTCCCACACAAAACATTTCAAAATCCACTCAAATAATTTGGTAATAAGACAATTTAAACATATGTCCAACCAAATGAATTCAGCTTTATTGATGCCTCAAATCTTTCTTGGCACACCTCTAGATAACAAGTACATTCGGTTGAATATAATAATATATTTCAATTTCTCAAATGGACGGATAGAATTTTATATTAGAGAGGACAATTGTTTCTTAGAAAACTCTACATTGACTTACAGATTATACAGTGTTGTCTTTTATGTATAGACATGTACATATATGACATAATGCACAGTATAAACAATAGTGCAAATTTGTCTATTGCTTTGACAATGGGGATAAAATCATATTGAATTATATATGGGTTCCGTAACAGGAAAATTGGCTCATTGTTTTGGTTTTCAGGATTTTAGGGTGAAGACTTTATGTTTTCCATGCCTTCACAATCATTTAGTCATACAAGTTCTAGAGAACTTAGCTGTTCAAATTTATAAAGATGTTTATCCAAACGTGTTAAAAAGAGAAACAAAATTAATAATGATTTATTTTAATTTTAATTGAGTTTTTCCTACATTTAAAGAGTTTTAAAGATGTTTGGAAAAGAAGAAAGATTTAAAATAATTGTGTAAGTATAAGGAGAAAATTTGATAAATGTCGAAAGAAAGGTTGACAAATAATTTTTATTCATTTAAAATATATTTTGAAAAATAATGGAATTGCTGATTTAATTAGGTATGCTATTTTTTATATTTATAGAGAATTAGATGGTTAGTTGTGTTCTAATTCTTTTATTAATCTCCAAATTATAATTTCAAGACTTAGATATATTATTTTGAATTATATCATTGTTTTCTCAATTACAAGTTATACTAAATACAAACAAAATAACCACCTTCCAACTAAAGCAAGTCAGCAATTCTAAGTAATTAATAATATCAAGTTTCCACAATCCATATTGTTCTCTTTCAATGATTTCTGGATTAGATCGTGTGAGAAATTTTTTTATCAACGTTTCGGATCACACTCCGTGATCTATCATTAGGATGAAAGCAAAGAACTTAAGGAGAAAATGAAAAAAATTCTGGCACGATCTAATCTAGAGATCATTGAAAGAGAATTCTAAGTAAATCAACACTTTGTAAATAAGTAAATTACATACACTATATTATGGAGCCTATAATTATTATGATAACTTACAGTTGTACATACATTATCATTATTACTATTCTAAAATTATTTTGTTTATACTATTTGGTTAATTTTAAATGTAGCCTCTCTAACTACTCACTTAACTATAATTTATCATTCTTTGATACAATATTTTTTTTTAAACTCACTTTATATACAAAGATGTAGAAACTTAAATTAGCCGAAATTAAATGGAAGGATTTCTATTGGAAAATAGTTTGCGAAAGCTTCAAAATAATATTGTTAGATTTAAAGAAATTCTTAACTCCAATTTTTATTGTACAAATTGTTATTATTTGTAAGGTCTCTTTAAATATTTTTTTGGATTAAATTGTCTTAATTTATTTAAAAAACAGATATTCCAAATCATATTACATCATTTCTTATCAGAATTAAATGATTATAGATCATATTATATAATCCAAAATACCTATTTTTTATAATTCTTAACCCAACTTAATTAAAATAATAGAAAGATCATATTTTGATTGAAAGTACCATTGAAATGTATTATCAATGATTTTTAGACAATGAACTGAATCATTGTACATATTTGTTGTCTTTCAGATTCGTCTGATTCTTATTTTAAATTGATTAGCTGCTGCTGTTGTATGCATTGTATTTTATTTGGAGAAGCTTAGTCAGTCTGCTACACCACATTTGTGACAGTACAAATTGTTCCTGCTACTTTTATGAAATCATAATATTTTTTCATTTTGAAAATGCCATTTCTAAGTTAGGATTTAACTCTTTGGATAAATCTAAACAGAAACAATTTAGCATGTACAGATGAGGGAAGAAAATATTCAATCTACCTTTTCATGACACCTTCATCCTCTTTATTCTTCTAAATGACAAATGGTGTGGAAGAGAAGCCTGAATCTTACAAAGAAGAGTTAATTCTCCAAATGAAAAATGGTCCAAGAGTAACTCAAGAGTTACTAAAAATTTCAAACAAATTTTAAAAAGGTACAACGATGAAAAAATTTGCATGTAATATTGGCCTATGGGCCAAAATATGAACAAAAATTAAAGGTAGTATTATAGTCAATGCCAAACAGTATATCAAAGAAGGGTCTATTCATATGTATTTCTCTTGGTTACAATTCAACTTATCATTAAGAGTTGAGTATAGATTGAAAAAAATATTGTTAATTTTGTAATTATTGAGAAATAGTGCTTTTACTTTTAATTTCAATATATTCACATTAAGATTCATTTTTTGTTTACTTGTTTCACTTTTTTCTATGAATGTAAACTTTGGGTCTTTATTTTAAAATAAATTTGACTCAAATCGAATTGAAAGAGTGATTGTATCGATGTTATTCAAGTCTCTTCATGCTAAAATATCATCTCTTGAAGACAACATTCATGTTGAAGTTGGTACTACCCTACTCATTATTGTTTCAAGTGTTTAAGTAGTAACTATGATACATCAACTTAGATGATGGGCCAATACTTTGGTTGACTTATTTAGATACCCCTATTAAGAATCTTATTCCTCTATACAATTACCACCACATAGGATCTACTTTGGATAGTATATAAAACCTTCTACTCTACTAAACCTTATGGGCATGAACATGGAAATGTTTCCTCTATATAATTATTGAATCAATACACTAAATCTTTCTACAAGGAAGATAAGTAGAGTTATTAGAGATTATATCTATGGAGCTTGTAGATAGTCGAGATGGTTAGAGCCAATTAGAAAAAAATTACTTCAATATTTAGACCTTTAATCATACATATCTTTTCTTTGAGGATGAGCTTGAACCTAGCCTACAAGTTACACTAAAATCCAATATCTTTACAATTTAGAGGTCCGTTGAAAGTAATTCATATTTTGTTCACACACACTCTATATATAACTTAGACTAATCACCATATAGCTCATGTGCATTGTATTTATTATATTTGTTCAATGAGGCCTACAACTAACTATGAGATTGAGAAGTAATTAGTTTTCCTCTTTTGAGACTCATATAACTCTCTCCATACATCTAGATGCCTTATGAGAATCAAATATGCTTGATTCTTTTCTTTCCCTTGATGTTTGATCTTCATTATTTTTTGATGAGAGTTAACTCACACAACACACTTAAAATAGAGATTGAACACATTCAACATATGAATTTCATTAATTCAAAATGATTTCTTATTACAAAAAAAGAAAAATAAAACAAAATAGAGGATAAAAGCTTCAATAGGTTACATCATATTATACCTTACAATACCCTTGTTTATGGAGCTTTATGTCTCTTTTGTATCTTCAAATATGGTTTTGTATTTTCTCTCCATCCTTTCTCAAAACCTACCACTCTCCACTATCTTTTCCCTGCCTTGGAAATGCCAAAAATATTCCATAGTTTCCCTTAGGAACCTCCTTTCATGTTTTGGAATGTGTAACTCCTATAAAAAACAATGACTCAAATTTTGGGAGTCATAACTTTTGTTTTAGGCACTCAATTGATTTTATCCAACTTTGAATTCTTTGAATAATATTTTCTAATTTTCTCTCTCCTTATATTGATTATTCATTTTAGTGAGATACTTCGATACCTCAAAACATAAATTCTTCATGTGTTTTGTAAAATATTTTGTATTTTCATTTTTCTTCTGGGTATGTGTAGGATCATCATGGAAAAATCAGGCCCTTAAGTGGCAAAAATTTCAGAAAAATTAGAGTTAGGAAACTTGACGTAAAAATTTGAATAATTTATCTATATTATTTCAAAAATATGTAAGAATAAAATCTATAGAAAATTGAATGTAGTTTCTAAAGAGATGGACGATTGAGATTAAACCCACATGGCCAAGATGTAGGGCTATGGTGAGTTGAGAACTCACAAGCCCTCACATCTTGACATGTGACATGTGAAGTGGCTTGAAAAAAATGATGTGCAAATGAGGTGGAAGAAAAAGTACATGACATGGAGGTACTACATAGTACTTTGAGATTTGGACAAGATCTCATAAAGGAGGTATTTGTCCCCATGTGGGTGAGAGGACATGTGAGGAATTAAAAATTCTTCAAATATCCACATGGAGATGAAAGAGAATTTAAAATTTTTTTGAAATGCATTGGGAGATTAAATGTGAATTAAAAATTCACATAGGGAAATGGATGCCTTCTCGAAAAAAATAAAACCTTTAATAAAGTTGACTTAAGACACATTCCATAAATAACATGGAGATTAGGTTGACCTAATTAAATGATTAAGGTTGTGCAAGTACCTGTTTAGACAAATTAATGACATATTAGAGGCAAGTTGGAGAAGGGGAAGAGTTCACATGTGACTTGATGTGACAAGTCAAAGATCACATGAGGAAGAGAAAAAATAATTTAATATTCCTTGGAAGGATAAAATGAATTAAAAATTGTTTGAGAGGTTGATTAGGCTAGTTAATGAAGGATTAGAGGAGAGTTAGGTGGCTAAGAGAGATTAGAGGCCAACTTGCAAAAGTTGGAGGATGTGACACATCTTAATCAAGGATTAAGAATGTGCACATCCCTAATGATGAGATTAGGAGAATAATTAGGATTAAGAAATGGATGTGACATGTGAAGAATTAAATAAATGTCATATTTATTTAATTTATTTGATGAAAAGGAGAATTAAAGAGATAAGGTATTAAATACCTTAGGGATTTGATAGAATTAAGGATATTAATTAAATAATAGCGATATTACTTAATTAATGCAAATAAGGGGATGTTTAGATGAAAAGGGACAAATTTGGATAAATTAAGTGTCCAAATTTAGGTGTCTACCTGTACAACTTTGAATCTTGCTCATATAGAAAAATGCCCCTATTACACCTCATTTTCTATACATCTTTGTGAAATGCAACTTTAGCTTTTTGTCTTAAAGGGATTTTTAAAAACTTTCTCTCAAAAATAAATCCCTATTTTTCAAAATCTCGTCCCAAAAAATTGAATTTTGATTTGAAGGAAATTTTTTTAATTAGATTTTTGTTATTTGATGAATTTGTCACATTTTTGGTTCAATTTCCTGTTTGAATTTTAATATTGTGCAATTTCTTCAAACTATTTGAATTGTCCAACTCAGAGTACTTTGTGATGGATAAATTAGCTAATGATTTTGCTAGATGGTTTACCTCTTAGCATGATAAGTTGTTTAATAGTTGTTTCATTTGACCAAAGATGTAATTTAGTTTCCAATTCTTTGAGAATTTTTGAGTAATTATAATTATAACAACCAGAGAATCTCCCTCAATTTGTAAGTTTTGAATGTTCCTCTATGAGGTCAAGTTTAGTCTTAATATCAAAGCATTTAATTCAACTACATTGTTAGAATCATCTAAAATATTTTAGAATGATCTCTTAGAACAACTATCCTTGATTTACTTGGATTGCCTTTAGAGGCACAATAAAAACTTATTTTGATGAAATTTGACGAAGGGGGTAATCATTGCACCATGCTTCCATATTTTTTAATGTTTTTATAATGGTCCAAAATCATTGGAGGGTGGGAGGTTGATGAACTAGACTATTTCTTTTCTAAATATCCTGTTATTTATTTCAATCCAGATTTTCCAAATTATCAAGATGGAGAGGCTTAAATCTCATATAAAGAGAGGGATAGGTTTGAAATAGTTAAAATATGGAGTTAAGCAAGGGACCAAATCATTTGAGTTATTTTGAAGCCAAAACTAATGTAAGAGATCGATTGAAGCTACACTTGAGAAGATCTAGATCTTCATAAGTTGATCCACAAATAATACAAAGGAAGAGTGGATTGATCCCCAATCTATCTAATCTCACGCTAGTTAAAATTATGTTATTTAGAGCTAGCCAAGAAAAAGATCCAACCTTTGGTAGACATGAAGGGCCCCAACATAGACACATTGGCTAGTTCCCTTGTTTCTCCACTTTTATTGAAGATGAATACCCTTCTTTAACTTGTATATACCTAATTTTGAAGTTGACCATATTAATATATCTTCTTTTTATGAAAATGAGTTTTTTCTCTTAAAAATATTGGCTTTGAATAAAGCTTTCAATTTTTGGACCTCGAGAAATGAAAATGGTCAACGAATTTCCATGAGGCTACCAGAGGGGAAGCAAATTGGTCTACCTTGAAATAGTCTTTAATTATAGTACCCCAATGTTTTTTTAAAAAAAATAATCCATCTAATACTAATCACTTAGTTGGTTGAGGGGCTTGTGGTCATTCTAGAAATCTTCCTTGAAAAGGGTTTTTCCTTCATTGTGGATCACCCAAGAGAGGTGGGGAAGAATAACCTACCTACAAGAGGCTAGTAAATTCCACATTCTTGATCCTTTTGGAAGATCAACCACTATGAAAATTATCTCTCTTTCTAAAGAATCTAAATATTTATGCCTCATATATTTTTCTCTACTTGGTTTTAAAATTTACATGGTGTCTCCATGCTAGTTTTTCTCCCAAGGCCATATTTTGAGCTTCTAGATTTTGTATCCGCACATCTTCCTCATTTTTTGGTTTACATCTTTTCCCATTAAAGAGATTTTTTTTTTGTGTGGATATTTATTGAACCAAAAGAACATTCTTAGTTAGTTTTGAATTTCTTTAGTAGCCCCTTTGGGAATTTTCAATATTGACATCATGTAGATTGGGATTGCATGAATTATTACCTTTGTCAGGTTGATCTTGTCTACTAGTGTTAACCATTTTTATTTCAAGGAAGAAATTATTTTGATAAAAGATGATAATACATTTTCCTCGAAATAGTTTTTGTTGCTACCTAAAAATAGAGGAATTCCTAGGTATTTGCATGGTAGAGATTCACTTGAATATCCCAACAAATTTGCACTACTATTTTTTACTTTCGGGGAAGCATTTAGAAAGAAGATTTTAGATTTGAATACATTGACAAGTTAACCCAATGCTAGACAATATAATGAAATGATTTGTTGAATATTCTTATCTTATTCTAACTTATCTTGGCCAAAGAGAAATTTATCATTTACAAACAAGGAATGAGTTATGGGTTCTAGAAAAGATATAATTTTGATGCCCTTGCACACAAGTTTTGAGAGTTTGCAACATAAATAGACCTACTCAAAGTTTCAACTATGACTATAAATAGGGATGGAGAGAGAGGATCCCCTTGTCTAACTCCTTGGGAAGGGAAAAAATCCACAAGGTTTTCCTTAACAAAAAAACTTACCCTCGAAATACATGAATACATTCATTTATACCAACTTTATAGAAGCTAAAATTCTCAAGGATAGCGAGTAAGAATTTCCAACAACCCAATCATATGATTTCATCATATATAGTTTAAGTAGCATTGAAGAAAGTTTCTCTTTCTAGATAAAGTGTAGAAACTCACGAGAGACCAATGCTCCTTTTGAAGTTTCCCTACTTGGGACAAAAAATCTTGTTCTTCAAAGATTAATGATGGAAAGAGAGGGGCAAGTTTGAGGGAAATATATTTGGTGAATATTTCAACACATCCTTGCATCCACACACTCTTCTCAATAATTCATCTTTCATTTATACCATTCCCAAACTTAAAAACATCTTTCAAGGTCTGCTATGCACCTCAAATGTGTAAATTCAAATTAGGTCAACACCAAAAAATTATTATGGTGGAGAGGAATGAAGGTGAACCACATCACACCTTAACCTAGACCTAAATCCACATATACATGTCATGCCATGCTACTAAAAACACTGAAGCATAAAACTATGTTGACACCATTAAACATTTAAGTACACACTTCCTCAAATCCAAAGATGACTTGCATACCACACACAAAACTTAAACACAATCTAGAATATTTCATCAACACCCTAAAATCCTACAAGTCCTTCACAACATCATACACCTAAAGAACATATAATCAGTATGTACACCCAATTAACCTTCCACACATTGTAACTCATGAATCCAACCTTGCAGACCACCAAAACTCAAAAAAATCAAACTAATCCAGATTTGCAAGACCAAAAACCACACCGCAGAGAAATGTGGAGAGAAACCATTTCTCCCAAACAATAATACATCGCAATTCACACATTGGTGAACACTTCTTCTGAATGATCTAGAACTTGAAACTTTGGATATAGAAAACCTCTGAAAACCTCTGATCAACATATATGAACTACAAAAGCATATCTTGAATCATGAAGAAATATGGAGCAAAACACTCAACACTATTTTGCCACATTGTTTCCTCTTATATTCAAATTTTCTCAAAAGCACTTGGAAACCAAGCACCACAAACACCATCTCAATATCTGCAACACCTTCTCAGCATCTCAACCACATAAGAGGTTGAACATCCACAAACATATGCTCATCAAAGCAATGCTAGAGGTTGACATTAGTGACACTACTAATGACAACATAACACAACCAATCATTTAAGCATCTCCATAGGTTGACATCAATGTAACAACAAATATCTGTTGAAATCAATGACAACACAAACTTCCAATAGATGGGGTGCAATGACACATTAAAAAAATGAGCAACTTTCCTTTTTTCAATTACACCTCTATGATAGAATCTTAGCAAATTTTATGAAGTGATATATTTTTAAAGAAATAAGCTTATCTTAGCATTGAATGTCCTTGAATGTGTTTGGATGTCTTAATTAAAATGTAAGGAAACTAACAAATGTTGTGATTTGATTAGTCTAGTGATATTGAAATACAAATGTGACATGGAGCTATGTAAGAGTAATTCAATGAAATATTTATTCACATACATTGAAGGAGGCACTACCAATTATGATTAAATTCTAAAAAGTGTGCCTACAGAAAATGTAAATTATTTTTCTATGATGAAAGAGTTACACTTTGGTGTATTAGTTGAGCAAGGAAAGATATTTTTCATTGCTTTTCCTTATTTTTCTATGATGAAAGAGTTACACTTCGGTGTATTAGTTGAGCAAGGAAAGATATTTTTCATTGCTTTTCCCCTAATACCACTGATCTAGAGGTGAATGGTTTTAAGTCATTACTTATAGGAACTATACATGACTAAAGTTTGTTCTTTTAGGTAAATAATAATCTTATATTTGACTTTGTGAGTAGTGAAAGTTGGAAACCTTAGGGCATTAACTTGGAAAGGGAAGAACATTTTGATAGACTTTCAATGCCACATTCATGTTGAGGTAAATCTAAACATCTATGACTCATTAATTTATTTTAATGAGCTATATAAATAGGTCTACAATTTGTAGTCAATGTATCAAATTAAGTGGAGTGGTGGGCCCATAACGAACTTTGACACAACAACATAACTTGTTAATAAATTTATTAAATGAAGTACTATTATCATGCTTGAAACAGTCTTATTGTCTTCTAATAATGCATGGAAAAAAATTGAGGCCTAATGATAATACAATTTTTTTATAAGTATTTTTGCATATAAAAAAACATTTTAACATATTCAAACATTATAAAAAAACTAGTAAATAATAATAATAATCATAATATATTATTGACAATCTATGCAGTTGTTGCTATTTAAAACTAGAAAATTGTAATAGTAGCATGTCTATCAAGAAGAACTAATAACCATGACATTAATTTAAATATAAATATATATCAAGTATATCTAAACTATAATACATTGACCTAAAAAACACATAAAAGAGAAAAGTAGGACACACTTATGATACTTTCACCATGACACATAGTTGTGCATACCTATAGTGTCTAAATATGACAATTAACTCCACATATCAAACAATTTTTTTCTCGCAATCATCTATTCAAAATTGTCCTTGAAATACTAAGTCATACCTTGTTTGAAAAGTAAAATATTATAAAATTGACACATATATACAATTAGAATTCATTGATTTTTTTTACTGTCTACTAACATTCTCTCCTTTCATGAAATACAAATATTGATAAGATGCTATTAAAGAAACAAAAATACAACAATACAATCATCAAATATAGTTCTAAAGTCACTAAACATGACACTCTTTATTGATGTACATAGATTGCAAGGAGCCTTCAATTACTTATTGCAGATGAAAGAGAAGTATTAATATGTAATATATTCCTATTTTTTATATTTTGTTGAATTGATAAATTGCCAATTATTTTTTGTGTGGTCATTTTTATATTATGTTGTGACTATTTTATTTTTAAAATCATATATTTATTTTATTCTCAACTTTAATAATTTAACTTTAGAACGTAATTCCATACCACTAATTTAAAAAAATATTAATATATACTTTAATATATAAAATTCTTAGTGGTTGTCATATAAATATGACAAGGTGGGTGAAATATTAATGTTTCCAAGGTAAAAGAAATGTAATGCATTGTCCATTGCCTACAAATTCAAGAGTCCATCAAAGTATCTTTCCCATACAAAACATTTCAAAATCCACTCAAATAATTTGGTAATAAGACAATTTAAACATATGTCCAACCAATGAGTTCAGCTTTATTGACGCCTCAAATCTTTCTTGGCACACCTCTAGACAACAAGTACATTCGGTTGAATATAATAATATATTTCAATTTCTCAAATGGACGGATATAATTTTATATTAGAGAGGACAATTGTATCTTAGAAAACCCTACATTGACTTACAGATTACACAGTGTTGTCTTTTGTGTATAGACATGTACATATATGACATAATGCACAGTATAAACAATAGTACAAATTTGTCCATTTCTTTGACAATGGGGATAAAATCATATTGAATTTTATATGGGTTCCGTAACAGGAAAATTGGCTCAATGTTTTGGTTTTCAGGATTTAAGGGTGAAGACTTTATGTTTTCCATGCCTTCACAATCATCTAGTCATACAAGTTCTTTTTATCCATTTAAAATATATTTTGAAAAATAATGGAATTGCTGATTTAATTAGGTATGTTATTTTTATATTTATAGAGAATTAGATATTTAGTTGTGTTCTAATTCTTTTATTAATCTCCAGATTATAATTTCAAGATTTAGGCATATTATTTTGAATTATATTATTGTTTTCTCAATTATAAGTTATACTAAATGCAAGCAAAAAAAACACCTTCCAACTAAAGCAAGTCAGCAATTATAAGTAATTAATAATATCAAGTTTCCACAATCCATATTGTTCTCTTTCAATGATTTTTGGATTAGATCGTGTGAGAAATTTTTGCATCAACGTTTCGGATCACACTCCGTGATCTATCATTAGGATGAAAGCGAAGAGATCATTGAAAGATAATTCTACGTAAATCAACACTTTATAAATAAGTAAATTACATACACTATATTATGGAGCCTATAATTATTATGATAACTTACAATTGTACATACATTATCGTTATTCCTATTCTAAAATTATTGTGTTTATACTACTTGGTTAATTTTAACTGTAACTTGATTCCCTGTGGCCTCTCTAACTACTCACTTAACTATAATTTATCATTCTTTGATACAATTTTTTTAAAAACTCACTTTATATACAAAGATGTAGAAACTTAAATTAGCCAAAAGGATTTCTATTGAAAAATAGTTTCTCAAAGCTTCAAAATAATATAGTTAGATTTAAAGAAATTCTTAATTTCAAATTTTTATTATACAAATTATTATATTTGTAAGGTCTCTTTCAAATTATTTTGGATTAAATTGTCTTAATTTAGTTTAAAAAGCTGATATTTTGAATCATATTACATGATTTTTTATCAGTATTAAATGATTATAGATCATATTGTATAATCCAAAATATCTGATTTTTTATAATTCTTAACCCAACTTAATTAAAATAATAGAAAGATAATATTTATGATTGAAAGTACTATTGAAATGTATTATCAATGATTTTTGGACAATGGACTGAATTATTGTACATATTTGTTGTCTTTCAGATTCGTCTGATTCTTATTTTAAATTTATTAGCTGCTGCTGTTGTATGCATTGTATTTTATTTGGAGAAGCTTAGTCAGTCTGCTACACCACATTTGTGACAGTACAAATTGTTCCTGCTACTTTTGATGAGATCATAATATTTCTTCATTTTGAAAATGTCATTTCTAAGTTAGGATTTAAGTCTCTGGATAAATCTAAACAGAAACAATTTAGCATCTAGAGATGAGGGAAAAAATATTCAATCTGCCTTTTCAGGACACCTTCATCCTCTTTATTCTTCTAATTGACAAATGGCGTGGAAGAGAAGCCTGAATCTTACAAAGAAGAGTTAATTCTCCAAATGAAAAATGGTTCAAGAGGAACTCAAAAGTTACGAAAAATTCCAAACAAATTTTAAAAAGGTACAACGATAAAAAAAAATTGCATGTAATATTGGCCTATGGGCCAAAATATGAACAAAAATTAAAGGTAGTATTATAGTCAATGCTAAAAATTATATCAAAAAGGGTCTATTCATGTGTATTTCTCTTGGTTACAATTCAATTTATCATAAAGAGTTGAGTATAGTTTAAGGAAAATATTGTTGATTTTATAATTCTCGAGAAATAGTGTTTTTACTTTTAATTTCAAGATATTCAGATTAAGATTTTTTTTTTTGTTTACTTGTTACACTTTTCTTTATAGGTGTAAATTTCAGATTTTTACTTTAAAATAAAGCTGATTCAAAACAAATTGAAAGTGATTACATCTATGTTACTCAAGCATCTTCATGCTAAAAGATCATCTAGATTGAAGACATCATTCACATTGAATTTGGTACTACCCCACTCGTTATTGTTTCAATCTTTTAAGTAGTAACTATGATACACCAACTTAGATGATGGGTCAATACTTTGGTTGACTTATTTAGATACCCCTATTACATTTTTTATTGTTCTACACAATTACTACAACAAAAGATCTACTTTGGCCAATATATAAAACCTTCTAAGTTCTACTAAACCTTATGGGCATGAACATGGAAATGTTTCCTCTATATAATTATTGAATCAATACACTAAATCTTTCTACAAGGAAGATAAGTAGAGTTATTAGAGATTATATCTATGGAGCTTGTAGATAGTCGAGATGGTTAGAGCCAATTAGAAAAAAATTACTTCAATATTTAGACCTTTAATCATACATATCTTTTCTTTGAGGATGAGCTTGAACCTAGCCTACAAGTTACACTAAAATCCAATATCTTTACAATTTAGAGGTCCGTTGAAAGTAATTCATATTTTGTTCACACACACTCTATATATAACTTAGACTAATCACCATATAGCTCATGTGCATTGTATTTATTATATTTGTTCAATGAGGCCTACAACTAACTATGAGATTGAGAAGTAATTAGTTTTCCTCTTTTGAGACTCATATAACTCTCTCCATACATCTAGATGCCTTATGAGAATCAAATATGCTTGATTCTTTTCTTTCCCTTGATGTTTGATCTTCATTATTTTTTGATGAGAGTTAACTCACACAACACACTTAAAATAGAGATTGAACACATTCAACATATGAATTTCATTGATTCAAAATGATTTCTTATTACAAAAAAAGAAAAATAAAACAAAATAGAGGATAAAAGCTTCAATAGGTTACATCATAATATTATACCTTACAATACCCTTGTTTATGAAGCTTTATGTCTCTTTTGTAGCTTCAAATATGGTTTGTATTTTCTCTCCATCCTTTCTCAAAACCTACCACTCTCTACTATCTTTTCCCTGCCTTGGGAATGCCAAAAATATTCCATAGATTCCCTTAGGCACCTCCTTTCATGTTTTGGAATGTGTAACTCCTATCACAAACAATGTCTCAACTTTTGGGAGTCATAACTTTTGTTTTAGGCACTCAATTGATTTTATCCAACTTTGAATTCTTTGAATAATATTTTCTAATTTTCTCTCCTTATATTGATTATTCATTTTAGTGAGATACTTCGATACCTCAAATATAAATTCTTCATGTGTTTTGTAAAATATTTTGTATTTGCATTTCTCTTCTGGGTATGTGCAGGATCATCATGGAAAAATCAGGCCCTTAAGTGGCAAAAAATTTAGAAAAATCAAAGTTAGGCAACTTGATGTGAAAATTTGAATAAGTTATCTATATTATTTCAAAAATATGTAACAATAAAATCTATAGCAAACTGAATGTAGTTTCTAAACTAATAGTTTTTTTTTTTTTTTTTAAATCTATTTAGTAAAACTTTGAAATTTCAATATAGTAGTACTTAAATTTTAGTGAAAAAATAAGAAGTAGGTGTCCATCTAACCACCATAACCACAATAAAATGATAATTATTTTTTATAATATTTTAGATATAAGTAGAGGACTCATGTCCCGATGTGATGCATATTTTTTTGTAATTTTTTTCCAAGTAAATAATTAATTATGAATTTTTATTACAACTTTTAAAAATATAAAAACTTCGTATGTTTGACCACCTTAACTTGGTCAAAACTTCATGAAATTCATTTTTTTTTTTAAAATCCTATAGTATGTAAAGCATAGAATGTGACACATGTTTTGGATTAAAAATGTGATACCATTTGAAAGCTATAGATGTTTTTCAATCAACCTATCAATTAAAGACTTTAGTCGTAATTCAAATAGAAAATGAATAATAATTACTTATTAAATTAAAATTAAAAAATAATTTATATTGGTGGAAAGCTGAGAATCTCCTTTAAAAACCCTTTTCGTTTCATCAATTTTGGGTAAAAAAAGTCATCAGCCACATACTCTACACTTACCCATCATATTGCCACTTTTTGGCCCATCATGATCTTGTACATACCCTTCTCCTACTTATTCATCTTCCTCAATTATAAAATATTTCTTCCAGAATACTTTTTAGAAGTTTGGGGAGATTGTTGAAGTTTGTCATTGATGATGTTGCTTGGCAACATGAGCAAGAAAGGTATATAACAATGTGATACATTATTGTCATTGATGTCAAAATTATTGCAAATTATTTTGATTAATCCTAACAAGTTTTTGAAATGTTAAGGAAGACATTTGTGCAAGTTTATTTGGTCCAGAAAGTTTAGTTGCATAGAAATTTGACTAAGTGTCAAATATGCTAGTATAGTGTAACAGTGCGATGATTTTTGGGTCCACACCACTCCACAAATGAATATGTCACTCTGTTCTTCTAACATGTAATTTTTTTGGATGTTAGATGCACCTAAATCCAAGATTTCATCTTGTTTGGACAAGTAGTTTGAGAGATATGAGTAACAGAGTTCGGCCTGGCAATTCATAGTTATCTTTTTGTATAGTGTGTTTGTGTGGGAGAATCTGCACTTTGTCGTGAATGATTTTTTGGCCTTGCGATGTTGAAGATAAGTTTCCAAATGTTAGTTGAGCATGGATTCCAGATGATATCAATTTTTGAGGTCAATGCACGTCGAGATGTGGATACATAGATGAAGTTTTTTGCTTTCAGGTCTCATATGGAGCCGACCTAACACATTTGATGTTGTGCGAAGGGTAAATTTGCATTGCAGTCTTATGTAGGATCTATTATAGGTCCATACCAACCTATCTTAAGATTTTTTTAGTTTTGAATTGTGGCACATTGTGTAGATGAAATGTTTTAGAGCCGACAAGTTACATTTTGGGTATTACATCTAATTAGGTCGACCTAATTCATTTTATACTTGATGTAGATATATATGTTGAATTGTTTTTAGTGTTTTGATGTAATGAATGTGGCATGTATTGTGTGTGATGTGAGTTTGAGTAGAGAAGTGTGAATTTGAGTTGCAAATGTTAAGTTGAAGATCAAAATTGTGTGAATAAGAGTGAGGTAGAGTGTTGAATTAGAATTAGAAAAAGTGTATTATTATGCTTCAATGGAACTGTAATTCATGCATACATAAGATGCAATTGTACCAGTTCAAATATAGGTTGTGAGCTACCAACTCTCTTCTATCTTTTTCTCTATGAACAACGAGTCCACTTGTAGTGAGCATTTATGTAATATACTATAACTAGTTATAATATATTGTGAGCTAACCCTCACCATGGTTTTTCCCATTTTGGGGTTTCCACGTAAAAATCCTAGTGTTCATGTGTTATGTGATATTGTGGATGTTTCATGCTCTCTTTCCTTACTACAATTGAATATTCATTAGTAATTGGATGTTTAATGTTTGAATGGTTTAAGAGAACATTGATTCACCCCCCTCTTAGTATTACGGGTGTTCAACAATTGGTATCAGAGATTGGTTCCTTGGAAAGAGATTAACTACTTTAGGAAGGTCTTGGAGATTGAACACATGGTTGATAGGAAATTTCGTATTCCTTCGGAAGAGATTCCTGTTATTGATTTTGTAGAAGAAGATTGCATGCTTGAAAAAGATGGACAACTCAAAGTTGCTCTTGAAGATCTAGATAAAATTGAAGGTGAAAACATAGATCTGAAGGAAAATGTCAAGGAAGCAAATGAATGCATCAAAAAAATGAGAGAGAAAATCAAGAGGTTCAGAGAAAGGCATAAGAAATTTAGTGAGTAGTTGAAACAAGCAAATGAAACTATCACCGGCCTAAAAGTGCAAGTTGAAGAAAAGAAAAGAATTAAAGATTGCTTGAATGTAATGGTGAAAATAAAACCTAAGGAATGTATAAGGCTTGAACGAGAAGTGATAAACCTAAGGGGTATGTGCAGGATCATCATGGAAAAAAAGACCCTTAAGTGACAAAAAATTTAGAAAAATCAGAGTTAGGCAACTTGACATAAAAATTTGAATAAGTTATCTATATTATTTCAAAAATATGTAAGAATAGAATCTGTAGCAAATTTGATTGTAGTTTCTAAACTACTAGGTTTATTTAGAACAAAAAAAAATCTATTTAGTGAAAATTTGAAATTTCAATGCAGTAGTACTTAAATTTTAGGGAAAAAAAAGTAGGTGTTTGTCTGACCACCCTAACCCCAATAAAATGATATATGTTTTTATAATATTTTACATATAAGTAGAGGAATCATGTCCCGATGTGATGCATATTTTTTGGTAATTTTTTTCTAAGTCAATAATTAATTATGAATTTTTATTACAACTTAAAAAAAAAAAAAAGCGTATGTCTGACCACCTTAACTTGGTCAAAAATTCATGAAATTCATTTTTTCAATCCTATAGTATGTGAAGCATAGAATGTGACACATCTTTTAGATTCAAAAAATGTGATACCGTTTAGAAAGCTATAGATGTTTTCAATGACCTATCAATTAGGACTTTAGTCATAATTCAAATAGAAAATGAATAATAATTATTTATTAAATTCAAAGTAAAGCATAATTTATATTGGTGGAAAATTGAGAATCTCCTTTAAAAACCTTTTTCATTTCATCAATTTTGGGTAAAAAAAAGTCGTCAGCCACATACCCTACACATATCCATCATATCGCCACTTTTTGGCTCATGATCCTGCACATACCCTAAGATCAGATCTAAAAATTTAGCAAGAATTCATGAAGACAATTTCAAAATGAGTGCTACAAGACTTGATGAGATGATTGCAAGACAAAAAGTCTCTAAAAGCAAAGATAACTTAGGATTTGAAAAAGGTGAAAGCTCAAAAGCAGATCACACACCTAATTCAAAATAGAAGATCAATGAACCAAAGAAGATTGAAGACAAGAAGAACAATGGCAATATCTAGAATCGAAGAAATGAAGCTAGAAGACCTCCGATTAGACAACCAAATGCTCAAAGGTACCCATATTCCAATGGTTTTTGATATTCTTGCAATAAATTTGGACATAAAGCAAAGGGATGTAGAAGTAGAATGAATCATAATGTCCCATACTTTACTGGTCAATGTTTTACATGTAAAATATTTGGTCATAAAGCAAGTGAATGTAGAAGTCAAATGATTCAATTTTTCAATGGTTGCTGTTATACATGCTATGGATTTGGACACAAAGCTAATCAATGCAAATCTAGAGTGAATGGAAGGAATAATGTTTAGAATAATATTAGATGTCACAATTGCAGTAGACCTAGACATATTGCTAAATTTTGCAAAAGTAGAAATAAAAGGAAGGATAATCAGGTAAAAAGGAATAAACCACTTAAAAAGGTTGACCACGCTAAAGTAACTTAGAAGGAAATGGAAAAGATTTGGAGAAAGAAGGAAGAGACAAAAAATAAGGGATAATATGTACCATCCTTTGGTGCAAATGTTTCCTTTGGAAACTAAGCCTAGAGCTATGGCTTAGGGGGAGCTTTAATGGATATCTTTTATCCCCCTCTAGAAAAGAGGTGCTAACACCTCAACATGAAGATTTATGATGTAGATCAACATGCTTGATCTATTGGTGAAGATTGTGGAAGAAAATATGTTGATGCGAAAGTTTTTGGAGTATCGAAAGCTAATTGTGCATACAAATAAAGTGTCACCAACTTTATGTATTGAAGCATTCAATAAAAAATTAGGTCAAATCAAAGGGTTATAAGAAAATTCACTATGGAAAATTCATTTCACAAAATAATTCAAGAAGGAACAAAGCAACAAGAAGAGAATTCAAAGTGTATAAGGAAATTTGAGATTCAGAGCATCAAAACTCTAGTTCGACGAACAAAGTAAAATGGTATTTTGTAAATCATGTGTGCCCTAGTTTTTAGAAATATTTGTTTGAAAGATGTTTAAATCTAGTTTGCAATGTCTATACCAAGGGTTATAGATGTTAGAGAAAACCACAACCAAAATTCAAGAGGTACCCTGCAAAATCCATAGATGATGACTTGTTAGGTGCATTCTTATGTATTCCACATGGGGTTCTTCTACTGACTAAGGATATTAGGGATTACATTCATGAAAAAATAGAAAAGAATTCTCCCACTAATTAAGTGATGTATGGGAAAATGAGTTAATTGGCGAGGATTTCTCCCTAAAGCTGTAATACAAAAACCTAGATGAAAAAAACTAGATGTATGGCAATGGTTTCCCAATTTCTTCTATGATGTCAAGTGGATTAGAATGGCCCTTAGAAGAATTCATGATTAGTTTGTTTGGACTTATATTCCTCACAAGATAACAAAGGAAGTGGTAAGAGAGGTCACCGGTCTATGCTCCATTGGACCAGTTCTCATGCTGAAATCCATAAAAAATGAAGTGGTTATGGAGAAAACTACTGCTACTTATGTTAAGAGAGCTAGATTATTTTCAATACCATTAGAAACCCAACTGTTAGATATGTTTCCATGGTTATTGGTTACAAAATTTATTACACAAACAAAGACAATCTATATGTCACCCCAACCAATGTGGCACATGAGATGGTAGAAAATGGTGTAGATTATGACCTATGTGAGTTTATTAGGAAACAACTAATGGAAAATCTAAAGTAGAAAAAGGAAAAGAAATATGTGTTTAATTATGGCACTTTGGTTATGTGCTTACTCATCTATTTCTTGAAGGAGCTTCCAATAGTTGGAAAGGTAAATTGGATAAGTGGAAGACCTATTGCACATCAAATTGCAAAGCATATGAGGAACCTTGGAGATATCAAACCACATGATGATGCCCTTACTGCTTTCTTTTTTGTATTCTAGAAAAGAATGTATGAAAGAGAGGATTCCAAGGAGTATGGTTGAAAAGTACAAAGATGATATCACTTTTCTAGTATCTAAATATATATGTATGATGGAAGCAATTGAACCAAGGAATATATGGATCCCTGCACTGGGATATGAGGTTAGTGAACAAGAGATAATAAGTGTGGTGCATGTTTTTGAAATATGCAAAACTAAACTTCATACAAGGTTAGTAAATCACAAATTTCTCAAGCATGACCCTATGAAATACCTTGTGAATGCTTCCAAATGCAACAAATGATAATAGAAAGACTAAAGCATTATGAAAACAAAAGCAAGTTACCTATTCCATAGTGGATTGGTGTCACATGTGCTAGTGACCCTTTCCCAACCCTTGATCAATAGCTAAAATGATGAAGTGCAATGGAGATGAAAACAAGATTATTTCTCAAACCAAGAGAGTAACCTTGCATAAAATTGTGGATACATGAATGAGAATGAAGGCCTTATTTTATAGATTTTCTTGATGAGAGATTGGCCAAGATGGTGAATGTGGGACTAAAGATCCTCTAATGAGAAGATGACACTTGTCAAATGATGATAGGTCAATGGTTGTGCAAGATTTGGGAAGAGTGCCCATGAGAGGGAGAATTTGAATTCAAATTTGCAATAAATTTTGAGAGGGGGACAAGAAAAACAACAATAAATGCAATGTTTGACTTGTCATGTTGAGGAAAAATGAGGGGTTTTAAATAAATCAATAAAATTGATTTATTGTGCAAGTGGAGATATCTAGAGAATGCAAGTGGGATGGGATTAACATTTAATCAGGGTTAGATTAAATAGATGATGATTATGCTGATTTAATGCTGATTAGGTGAGTTGACTTTTAAGACTTTGATATTTGATTTATTTGAATTAGAAAATGATGGAATATGACTTAGGATTTGATTTAAATAAATGTTTGATTTATTAAAAGATTGATGATAATGTTTATTTGATTTTAAATAAATGATCCTAGGAGATGAAATTATCTAATGAATGGATGAAAGTGCACCTGATTAATTGATGAATGGTCCCAATGCGACATCTAATTTGACTGAATCCGATCAAATGCATAATGTTAATTTTGCATATCTACATTTTGCCCTCTTTGAAGCAATGTACTTGTTGCATTGGTTCAAAGAATAAACTTGCCAGAAAGTACACTGGTACATTGCCCCCTCAAGAGATCGAGCGAAAAGATTCGATTTGAGGGTCGATCTCGCGATAAAGAGGTTCAAAATGGATGGTTATGGATGACGATGCAAAATGAGATGATTTTAAGATGCTTAGAATAACAAATCTATATTATCCTAAACAACTTAAATGGTGATATGATGCGAGATGGATGGGATTGATGATGTGATATGCTGTGATTATGCAATGGATGAGTTATGAGATGCTTAGACTAACAGATCTATATTATGAAGATGATGCAAATGCAATGCATGTGAAATGATCGATGTTTCCTATTATGTATGATATGAATGATATATGGTATGCTGACGGTTTGTGGATGCAAGATGTATGCAGGATGCAAGATGTATGATGGATGCATTGGTGATGATGATGTTAGCATGGAAATGAGATGATGATAAGAGGATCCAACAAGTCCATGATGAGAGATGATGATGATAGATTGGTAGATTTGCTTTATCGGGATTAGGATTTTCAAAGGGTCACTTACTTTATGTTGATAACATGCATTTGCCACAAAGCTGCGATGCATCAGAAGGTATAAAAGGACCGGGGATGGCGTTACTTAGTGTGATGGACTTTGACTTCGAAATAGATAGAGGTATTCTTGTTCACACTTGGCATATGAAACTAGCGCTAGGATGCACTTTAGAAGTCTCAAAGATCTTCGGACCAAAACGGAAAGGTATAACCAATCAATGCAATAGTCAACAAGCTATCAGAACATCCTCCATACATATCTAACAAAGCAAGTATTCACCAAGGTTTATTTTACAAGAACGTCCAACAAG
>VDFB02281492.1:402956856-403030663 GCA_007258455.2 Sequoia sempervirens | reverse complement strand
TATCAACCTCCACCAGAGGATGATATAGTAGTGAGATTAGTAGGGGCACAGGCTCAAATTGTGATGTTGGAGAGGAGGTTGGGCAGTCCAAGGAGGAGAGAGAGATTGCAAGCAGAGGTGGAGAGGCTGTAGGGAGCCCACCCAATGGCAGAGGAGAGGGTAGGAGTAGAGGTTGATGACTTGAGGAGGGAGGTAGACTGGCCATAGGGGTTACTACAAGACATGACACAACAAAGGGACGTCTTGTAGGTAGTGGTAGATGAGGCATAGGAGGTGTTTTGAGTCCTCCAAGGAGAGTGGGATGAGGCCCTCACACGGGCTGAGTAGGTAGAGGGATAGTTATCCAACATGAGGCTAGCCCAAGATGCATGGGAGCTAGAGAGGGGAAGGCTATAGGGACAACGAGATAGATGCTATAGTGAGAGAGATGCATCTTGGGCATCTGCGGCTTGGGCAGATGAAGCTACCAGGGATGCGGGATATTGGATGGGTGTATATTATACTATAGTGCTAGACCCAGCCTAGAGAGCCCCTCCATATATACCAATGTACAATAGGCGTACCGTGCCCTCATGATAAGGAAATAGGTCATAGTCAAGAGGATCAAGTGGGTCGAGTGGCTACAAGGGACCACTAGGAGGAGGAGGGGGTAGCAGGAAGCCAATTCACCATAGCATTTTGACATTTCTAGTAGTATATAGAGGAGGACAGGGGGTGACAGGTGTTCAATGACAGATATGTAGGCAACAACATATATACATGGATAGTTCATGCACAAATTTTGGCATATTGATTCAATGATTCTTTTGATTCATATTGATTCAGGACACATGATGTGTCCCTTGTACTCATATTATACTCTCCTATACATGTACACTTTTATTATTTCATGGACATTGATGGGCATTATGGACTATATGGATATGTTGGACATTATTATGATATATGATGGATGATTTTTGATGGTGCATTATATGGGATGTTTATGTGATGCTATTGATGCTTATTATGGATGTATGCATGATGAATATGTGTTTATGATTATGATGGAAATGTTTAATGTGACATACATGACTAATGATTTGCGATGTAGGATGTGATGTGTTATATGTTTATGATGATGATATGTGATATGAGATTTTATGGATGTGATGTTTATGAATGCATTGGGTGATTATGATATATGTGACTAACATGTTTGTGATGTAGGATGAGATGTTTATGTTTATGTTTATGATTATGATGTTTATGATATTGATGTTATGGATGTGATTAGGATTGATTACAATATGGAATGGAGGTGGAATGTAATGAATGTGGATGCATATAATTTTTCTAATGCAATGAATGGTTATAATAAAATGGTAAAATAAAATGGATTAAGATGCTTAGACTAAAAAACCTATATTAATCTAAACAACTTAAATGATTATGATAATGCAAAGGAAATGGATTAAAATGTTTAGAATAAAAAATCTATATTACTCTAAACAACTTAAATGATTATGAGAATGCAAATGAAATGGATTAAGATTCTTAGAATAAAAAATATGTATTACTCTAAACATTTTAAATTATTATGATAATGCAAATGGAATGAATGTAGCACATTTTCCAAAACTAAAGTGACCTAATAGGAAGAATAGGTGGGGGGGGAAAGATCATTTGCACAACCAAAATCAATGGTTATAGGCTAGGTGAATGGATGGGGAAAATGCAATAGGATGATTAATAAAATGCAATGTAATGCTATGCTATCACACTAGGAGCATTGTATTTTGATATAGTGTAGAATACAAAGTGCTAGGGTATAAGGAACCAAGGAAAAGTAGCATTCCACACATAGGACTGACAAAAAAAAAGAAAGGTCAATCCAACATCCCAAAGTCACAAGTTCTTTGGTCAGGTCGATGTTGGAAAACCACAAGCACAAGAGGTTTCCCTAGTGTAACACAAGATCGTAAAGGTCTTGGTGGGTACGACACTGGACAACCAAGAAAACATGATCAAACAAAAACCAAGATATGCCCCTATGTCTACCAATCAAAGTGCACCATGATATGATGGATTTTGGTGACCTTGAATAGGTATAGTAGGAAGATCAAAAGATAAAAAAAATGCAAAAGCACCAAGAAATCTCAATAAATATCAAAAATCCTTTTCCATAGGGATGATAGGTGGATGAGATTGACACCGTTTGATATGAGGAAAGATATATCTTGCTAAGACCAAAGATGGATGGGATGGATTAGAGGATCAACAAGACTTGGGATAATTGAAATAGATTGACATTTACAAGAACTAATGAATTTCGTTTGTTATTACCAACAAGATAGGGACACTCATGGTGACATGACAAAAACAAAGACACACCCTAAAGGACAAACTAAAGCCTCAGGGGCTCATCAAATATGTCCTTGCTTATGTGAAAGCATAGAGGCATCGTAGTTCAATAAAAATACCAAAGACCGACAATGGATGGAAGACAAACAAATGATGAGGACATAATCAAAAGGATAGACTAAAGCCTCGGGGGCCCATCAAAGATGGCCTTGCTTACGTGAAAGTGCAGAGGCGTTGTAGTTCAATAAAAAGACCCAATCAAAAGATGAAGGATGAAAGATGGGACCTAATGATAAAATATGTGAGGATGGATCCTAGATAAGGACACAAGACCGATCAATAGGAAACTATACACAAGTGATGATAATCAACCAAAACCCAAATTGTAAGATTAGGATACCCAGTAAGACTCATAGAAGCTCACCACCAACAAACGAGAGAAGCTCAAGACTTGGGATAGTAAATATAATCCATCTAATGCTCAATCAAAAATACCACATGATAGGTGATATGACAGATATGATGGGGGGGATATGTAAGCATATAGGCAAATGGGATACAAGGTAGATAATGATTAAGCCCTCTACGAATGGTGCTTGCTGCTAGGTTTTCACCAAACATACTTATCCAAGGTGCCACCAAAGGATGTTTTCACCATAGGACAATTTATTTCTCTTTACTAATAACATCATTTTTTGATTGTTTTAAAATTTTCAATTTTTTTGTATTTTTTGGTATTTTCTAGGTGGGGTAACCCAATTGACTTAGGTGTAAAACTGCTTTAGGTGCACAATGTTGATGGGTTCTTCCAAGGGTTCCCCTTGGGTGTGGCAAGACAATATTCTCCTGAACCATACTTAGTCGTGATGACATATGGACCTAACCAATTAACTTCAAACTTTCCTTTCTTCTCTTGATCTTGTTGGGTATGCTGATTTTGCTTGAGTACAAGATAACCAACTTGGAACTAATGAGGTTAGAACTTATTGTTATAGCTTCTTTTGAGCTGATGTTGGTAAGCCTACAAGTAATTATAAGTGTTGAGACGCTTCTCATCAAGAAGATCTAATTGACTTAGATGTGCAACTCGATACTCCTCATCATTAATCAAGTTTTTCAAAGAGATACGAAGCGAGGGGAGTTTGAATTCAATAGGAAAGATTGCATCAGAACCATATATGAGTGAATATGGTGTAGTGCCTATAGGGGTATGGATGGATGTGCAAAATTCCCAAAGGATGGGATTAAGATGGAGGTTCCAATCTCGACCAATGTTATTGAAAACTTTCTTTAAGATTTTGATTAGTGTTTTATTGGTTGCTTCATACTAACCATTACCTTAGGGGTAATAGGGAGTCAACCATCGATGTTGGATATGGAAAGTATCACATAGGTGTCTCATTTTCTGGTTCTTGAAAGGTTTTCCATTGTTGGTCATGATAGTGAAAAGCACAAAGATATATTGAGAGGGGGGGGGTGAATCAGTATATCAACAAACTCTTACCCTCTTAAACTTTTTATCAACTTCAAACTTTAACACAAATGAACTATGCAAGAATATTACAATATGAACAAGTTGACACCAATATTTTACATGGAAAACCTTTCGAGATAAAAGCACGATACAAATAATGTACTTTATGAATTATATATGCTTTTACAAAGAATGTAGTTGCCAACCTACTTGAATCACCCAATATGTAGTTTAGTAGGTACCAACCTACAAAGAGCACCAACCCTTAATCCTGATTTAGTAGGCACCAACCTATAAGGAGCATCAACCCCTAAACCTGATTTAGTAGGCACCAACCTACAAGGAGCAACAACCCCTAATATTCGTACACAATAACCTTTTGGAAGCTCCAACTCCCACTGGCCAAGCACCAACTTACCAAAAATAATAACTTGAATGAATTGTGTTCCACCTTCAACGTTGCTTCTTCAACGGATGATGGAAAATTCTACTCAAACACTCTTCCTCTTGAATCCCACTCTTATACTTCTTGAAAGGTATTTCACACAAATCAGCATATGATGAATTTACCTTTCTTCTGAATTGTGTTCCACCTTCAACGTTGCTTCTTCAACGGATGATGGAAAATTCTACTCAAACACTCTTCCTCTTGAATCCCACTCTTATACTTCTTGAAAGGTATTTCACACAAATCAGCATATGATGAATTTACCTTTCTTCCACAAACAAATCTGTCTCTTAAATTCTCTTCATACAAATTTTCTCAACATGTACAATTTATATTCTTATCTTACCTTTTCACACATCTGCATATATCAAATCTCAAATATGCTTCATATATCTCTTTCATTTGTTTCACTTCATCATGCTCGTTTGTTCAATGTATTCCAAAATGACGTCCTTTGATATTTCTCTTCAGGTTTGCATTATGAATTATCAGACATCTGCAAATGTATGTCTGATCTTTCTTTTGCTTCACACACTCTAATTTTTCTTCTTTTCTCAATCAAGGATCATATCCAATAAGAATCCATACTTCAAAGCTCTCTACAACCTCTCTATATTCAGAAAAATCTTTATTTGATACTTCTTTTCTGCTCAAGTTCCCTTTTATTATCACATATGATATTCATTTTTATGCACACATCCACTTCAAAGATCTTATTTTATTACCACATACATACTCCAATACTTCACTGTCTTTGATGATATATCTTTTAATCCATACTCCAACATACACAACACTTGCATTTTGTGATATTGCTATTATTCCACGCATTACTCAACACTCTCTAATCTTCAGATGGCATTCATTTTTTACACATACTTACACTTCACAATATGCTTCTCAGATGATATTCATTGAATTGCCTTTTTTTTAATTCAACTCACATTCTCTTCTCTCTTTTATATCATATTTTCATGAAGAGATGTATCTCTTTGAAAAGAGATGTCTCTTTATTTTTAATGCTATCCTCTTCACATTACTAATACTTCACACTCATTTCAATGTTATATTAATTGTACTATATTACCTATTCTTGATCACACCTCTTGACTTTATCTACATAAATCTAGAGTTGCAATCAAAAATTGTTCCACTTCATAAATAACATCTCCTTCTTACATCTCCACTTACTTATTACTTTTCTTTTGTATCTTATCGTATGCCTTTATGAAGGAAGGTGACTGTCCAATAAAGAGATGACTTAATAAAAAGTCATACACATTCTAAAGGGACATTACTTTTACATATAGTAATATTCTCCTTAATATGAGCGCTGCCCTTTTTCATCTTATATGTTTTTGTCTTATTCAAATTTTGTCTTATATGGAATTTTTTCCTTTTGTTAAACTTTTCTTATCTTATTTTGTTTCTTTTTCTTTAAACAAAACTAATCACACCTTTTCTAAATTTTTTCTTTTTGCAAATTTGAGGTTGTTCTATTTTTGTCTTATTTGTTTTTGTCCTTTCTTCATTTGAATTATTTGATTCTGTCTTTATGTGCCCTTTTAAAATCAAATCTGTATCATCCTTAAAAAGATCGTTACTTAATATAAACTCTGCTTAATATAATTTATCTTCAGGGCCATTTCTAAGGACACGTTATCAACAACATCAACATGACCATATCCTTTGAATATCATTTGTATCTTGTCTTTGTGTACAAGCTGATTAGTAAATCTGTGTAACAAACCCATCTTCAACAACTTCACTTAACAAACCCATCTTCTTGAAATTATGAAGATCTGAATGTCTTCCACAAGTCTTGACCATGATGGAGTCGAGTCAAGTCAACATGAGCCAACATCTTGAACTTTATAGTGCTCTTCAGTAGGAGGCAATGGAGGAAGTCAACCAACATACATTGTATATATATGCTCTTCATAAAAAAAATTGCAATCCTTCATTTCATAATGACTATTCACTTTGACATCAATGACAACTTTTCCAACAATTTCCACTGAGTGTCTTTGAAATCAATGAAAATATTTCCAACAGATAGTGGATGGGATACCATATCTGCAGAGAATATGGTATAGGATAAATTTGGATATTTGGGTGTTGATAATGAGGAAGAGTGGAATTGCTTCCGTCCATTTAGTGAAGTACCCAGTTGCGCTGATGATGAAAGCATGGCCATTTGAGGATGGAGGGTATATCTTTCCGATTAAGTCTAAAGCCCATTGTGAGAAAGGCCATGATGCTGTGATTAGTTGCAAGTCTTGCATAGAAGCATGGATTAAATACACATGCTGTAGACATGGTAGATAATTCTTAACAAATTCACATGCATCATGTTTCATAGTGGGCCAACAATACCTAGTTCGAAGAAGCTTCTTTGCCAAGGCCATCCCATTAGTGTGTTCCCCACAAATTCCACTATGTACTTCACCTAACACTACTTTGGATTTTGGTTCATTCAAACATTGAAGAAGAGCTCCATCATACCCTCTACAATAAAGAGTGTCTCCTAGGATAGTGTAATGGGATGCTTGGTGAATGAAGGGTTTTCATTGGTTACGGTTTAGCTCAGGTGGAAGGATGTTGTCGCAAAGTTAGGTGTAAATATCATGGTACCATGGGGATTGGGGACCTATGATTTCACACACCATTTCTATATCCAGGATGTCATATGCGAGGACCAATAATTGTTCGACTAGAAACTCAAAATATGTATGGTCCCAAGGCATGTCTATGAGAGAGCCAATGGTAGCCATTGCATCTGTAACTTTATTCTACAATTTGGGAACCTACTCAAACTAGATATGTTTGAAATATTGATTAAAGTCATCTACCCTGCATTTATATGGAAGAAGCTTGTCATCCTTTGTTTGGAACTCATCATTGACTTGTTTAATTATAAGATGTGAGTCTCCATAGACATAGAGACGAGTGATGTTCCACTGAACAACAATGTAGAGACTAGTGATTAAATATTCATACTCAACAATGTTATTCATGCATGGACAATCCAATCTAAATGACTTGGGGATATAGTCACCTTGAGGAGTGACAAAATGGACACCAACACCAACACCATTTTGTGTGTAGGACCCATCAAAATAAATTGTCTAGGTATCTACTTCTTAAATGTTGAACATTGACTCATTTGGAAGCTCAACCACTAAAGGATATGCATCCACTAAAGGGGTGTCAACCAATTGATCAACAATGATTTGTCCTTTCATTGCTTTACATTCCACGTAATCAATATCAAACTCATTGAACATCACCCACTTATCCATGTGACCTATCAATGATGTTCTAGATAAATGGTACTTGAGTGGATCCACCTTGGAAATCAACTTAATCAAATGACTAAGCATGCAGTGGCGAAGCTTCTGAGAGCTAAAAACAACTGTAAGGCAAGCTTTTTCCATAGGGGTATTGTAGACACCTAAAAATGACCTAGGCCCGCAAGCTTCATTTTTACCACTTTCCTCCTAGCATAATTATGACATTTAATTATGTCTTTGGTCCACATTCGACTATTGATTAAATAATCCATAATTATTTAATTAATTCATGTCCTTTTATTCTTTATGATTATTAAATAAATAAATCTTATTTATTTATTAAATACATCATTAATTGTCTAAGTCTTCCCTTAATTAAATAAATTTCTTAATTTATTTAATTACCTTCTATTCACTTTATTCTTTTTGATTATTAAATAAATAATTTTTTATCTATTTATTTAATATGTCACTAATTGTCATAATTAAATGAATTAATTAATTAATTTAATTATTAGTCTTACCTGCTAAATTAAATAATTAAATTTAATTATTTAATTGCCAAAATTAATATTCTTCTCATTTTAAATAAATGAAATTATTTAAAATGTCATCTCAATCTTAACTGACAGTTCATTTTGGGTAAATAATCTGAAAATGGATTATTTATTATTTCACAAAATTGACATTTGGAATTAATTTAATTCCAAATTGGTAACTTTCCTCTGGAAATCAAGTGATCGGGTAGGTTCTTGACCCTTCCAAAATTGATCTTCAGTCTGGTCTTTATCTTCTTCATTTTCAAAAATCTTTATTTTTGAATTAATTTCCTCATTTATTCTCCACCGCCGATTCGATTATCTGAAATGACATCTTGACCGCTCGATTAATGATTTTTCCCTAACCCTAATTAGGGATTCTCAGATTTAATCTGGACCTCCGGTTTTAGGTTTTGGTCAGAATTCAATCTCACCCATCCATTTAAAATGGAATTTTCTATAAAATTCCATTTTCCTCTCATTTCACAATTACGCATTAGATAGATACACATTCACTCTATGCATTTTCACACTTGCACACTTAGATTTTCATAGCAATTGTTGGCACATTTCATTGAGTTTTGACATCTTTAGGCATAGTCATTCTTAGTCATTTAGGCATAGGCATTGGAAATTTTATCAAATCCTTCAAAGCTTGGTGTAGGACTTTGTCAAGGACTGCTCACACATTCGATCTAAGGGAAACACGTCAACCAGCAAGGTAGAAGGTACTATGGAGGAAATCATGGAAAATTCAATTTATAGGTATAACTGTTTATTGTTTAATTTCCTTTGTACTTGATAGGTCTTTGGGTTTCTTTGTCATTCATTGATTTACTGTTAACTCCCCTACTCTTAGTCACAAAACCTAAAAAGAAATCCTCAGTTACATTGGTGAACCCGACTCTATTTTTTTGTTATTTTTGTACGGTTTTCGTGTATTTTTTGTCCTTTTTGCAGGTACAGGTATGGAGCGACGCAACTATTTTTTTTTAAATCGTGATGCATCGGATGCGTCACGACACATTCACAGACACCAAAACCGCAATCGATCTGTTGCGACGCAATCATGATCGGGAAAGCCGCAATTGAATTAATGAGCTGCATTTGATACACAGAGCGATGCAATCGCTTTGTCGTGACGCATTCGACTAGTAATGTTTTCTTTTGATATGCTTTCGGTTTTTTACTATTTTCTGTGTTCTTTTTATTCTAGTTATTTCCTGCATTTTGCCTAGCATAGGTTTGGTGTTACTCATCAGGATTTGCAACATTTGGCGGTTACTATTCGAGGGTCAAAGGAAAACTTTAAAACCACTAATGTGTGGTCTTGCAGGTTCGATCGTCAAAGACTGAACATCAAAACAATGTGCCTGCATCTTTATTAGTATAATACACATTTCATTTTGGTGCAATTAAAATGAACCTGTGTGTTTACTATGTCTGAATGTGTTTGCAAAATGGTAGGTGAGTATGCTCTCACCTTGTGAAAACTTGGTGATAAGAAAAACCAGACCCTTTTTTATTTGTTTCTTCCCTCACAATTTGGTATATCGAAGTATCTTCTCCCCTTGTGCTCTCGGGCGATCTTGGGTGTAAGAGAAATGGTTACCAACTCTAGAAATTGGGCCTGCTTGGGGATTTCATCAACCCAACGTGACTCAAACCAGAAATGGAGCTAAGGCCAAGCTACCCTCGACCGGTATATAAATGTGAATCTTTAGGGAAAACCTAAGATTACGAGTGTGGATGTGTCATACGGACAAAGTAGTACTCCCATAAACCCTATTGAGCTTAACCTCTTTAGGCTGGAGTGCCACCTAATTGGTGATTAATCTCTTGCCCCATGTATGGCCACTTGAATGGGGGTCCTAAACTAAACACCTTTGTGTAGTAAGCCAAAAACCTTCTATTTGCTAGTGCAACACCGGTCGGTGTGAAGGCATCCACACTTTCGCAGTTTGTAGTAGAGGTGATCAATCTGCCATGAGAGTTTCAAGGGGGATTGGAAGCTTGGTTGGCCTGAGAAGAGAGTGCACTGTAAGGGGGAGCCCGTGCAGCCAAGCTTCTGAATTCACATGCTACAGATATGCGGTTGGGGAAACCCGTGTGGAATCTAGCGAATACTGTCATGGCCTAACCTAGGATTGTACTTATCTCATGTGTGTTTGATTACATTGAAAACATTGTGCTTGTCAAGTGCTTTATGGATTCATCACATTTACAGTTTTCAACACAACATTCAACATCAGATAAATCAAATTTGCAATCAAAATGATAGGAAACTCAATTTTCATGAACTGTGTCGCATATGTCGAACCACATTCAATTTTCTAAGATGCAATCACTCTACTAAACTTCATTTGAAATTTTAAACACTGCATCTGTATGCGTCACGATGCAACTAACTGTCACAGAGTCGCATATGCTAAACCGAGTCACATTTGACAGTTCAAGAATCTCATTCGTTCAACCTGAGCCGCATTCGCACAACCATGATGCATTCGTAGCTTAAAATGACACATTCGCCTGTCATAATTAAAAACACCATACAAAGTCAAATCTGAAGTCTTCACCTTGTCAATCATTTGTCAAACACTGTTTCCAAAAGGATTCTGTCAGAAACCAATTTTGAAATTGCTCAAAGTTTCGACCATTAGTTTGCATTCATCACCATAGGTTTCACCCTCCTTTATGTTTAGGTGCATACATTAGGCATTAGGTTGTCCCTAGGTTTACATCTTGCATAATTTGGATTAGGAAAACCTCAGCACAATTTTCCAAGTCATTGCTTTCGAAACTAGGCTCTCTAGGACTACGTTATCAACGCCTTTTTCAGTCATTGTCCTTTATGTGAGATTTTTCTAACTCAAAAGTCTAGTTAGGAAAACTCACTAGTCATTCAGACCTTGTCATCTTGTCATTTTCAACAAAGTCCTCTAGTAACCGAAATCGAAAACAAAGATTGAGTTTAGAAGTGCTTAGGTATCCTTGTCTTAAATTGCATTATAAGTCTAGACATTGCATATTCTATTCCCAAAAATCCAAAAACATTAGTCATCCTAGTCATCATTTTGAACTTAGACCTTGCATAATGTCATCATTTCATTTAGTTGTCATTTTCATTTGAGCAATCTCATTTATGGTGGAAACTAGACTCCAAAAACAACAACGATAAATGGAAAAATTTCGGCAAGACCCCACTTCCACTGTCAATAATCCAACATACGACCCAAATTGGACTTTCGACGATCCATTTGGCAATACAAACAATCAACCTCTCACAAAAATACCATCCTCATCAAACAGTCCATTTGGACCATTCTTGCAAAAAGATGAATACAGTAAAATACTTGAGGAAACCCTAGAGGTAGCGGCACAAGATCCAGAGGCCTCTCAATTCGTCGAACAAATGGTTCTATACGATAGAGACAGATACTTAGCCATACACTTGAGTCAAGGAGCTAAGTTACCACAAGGATTCGACATTAACACGTTAAGACCAACATCTCCCGACCCTAATGTCCACAACGCACGTAACATGACAAATAGTGGTCAACCTCCAAACACTACAAGCAATACTTTCTTTGACACCACAACGACAATGCATGCTACCTCCAACATCCCAAACACCTCCAATACAATAAATACTACATCCATTGGAGGATCACAATCTGCCACAATGCCCACAACATTCACAACACTGTCACAATCAGCTAGAACCACCTTTGGCTCCTCGACAATGTGGAAAAATGATTCAAACCCTCTCTCTACCATGAAAGTAACTGCCACGGGGGCACCATCAAGTCACAACAATCCCCCCTTGACAAATACACCTACTACCACGAACACACCTTCGACATATCCGCTCATTAGTATTTCACAAAATCCTTTGGGAGGAGGAAAAAGACGTATCTTTATCCAAGATCAATAACAAAATGTTAACACGACAACACAGTCACATGTCATTGCCTCCCAAGGTACAAATACAAACATTCCCCTTGTACAAACCCAACAATTCACACAAGGTGACCAAATAACACAACCCATGGCATCACTAACACATCATAACATTCATGGTCATCATATTCCCCAGGTAACGACACACATGGATAGGGGACACATCCCAACCTACTCATCCCACATTCATACTCACCAACATACACCCAATCCTAACTTTCAGTACCAACAACATGCCAATCCACACACATCATACATGTCACAACAATCCATACCGCCACAATACACCAATATTCATGCACAAAAAATAGGAACCTATGGTGTACCAAGCAATACAATGTACGGGAACACAAATGACCTTGTTATGGATGCCTTCCAAACAATATTGATGGGTTTAGAAAAAACTATCCAAAACATATACATTTCAGGCAAGGAATTGGAAATATCATATGATCTAAATGTATACCCATTCGACATGAGCTTATACATGCCTCCATTTCCTTCGGGATATGTGTCACCTAATTTCACAAAATACAGAGGCAAGACAAACCCCATTGAACATGTTCGCGAATTTGCAACCAATTGTATGGACATTGCCTATGAACAAACATACTTGATGAGACTTTTTTCTAAAAGTCTAGCGGGTCCTGCCCTTGAATGGTTTTCCACTCAAAAGGATATCTAGACATGGGATGAGCTTAAACAAAAAATCATAAAAAATTATGCGTACAACATCGACATGGATACCTCTATCACTAGCTTGTGCACTCTCACGCAAGAGGATACTGGTGAGACATTTATCCCATTCTTTCAAAAATGGAGAAGCCTTGCTAGTCGATGTCACATTGACATACCCAAAAGGGAGAAATTTGACATGTTCGTCCAAACACTTCTGGGGCCCCTAAAATATGCATTGCAAGTACATTGCTGCACAAACTTTATAGACTTAGTCAAAAAAGGGGTCCAGATTGAGAAAGCCCTTATCGCAAAGGGAGAACTAAGATATGGTCCCAAAAACACAAATGCCAATCCAACCACCGACAAGAATAAATACTGGGTAAAAAATAAGCACGTTACAAATGACAGTGTGGTTGACGCCAAGACTGCAAACATTGTAGGCCCTGTACTGGCCCTAAAAGGGGTTCAACAACAACACAAACCAAAAACGACATTGACACCCCCTACTAATGTCCCTTCAAACAATCAGAACAGTCAAAATAATCAAGGACAATACCGTCAGACGAGACAATTTCCTAGGGGTTGCACATACACTTCTTTGGGTGAACCCATTGAAGAAGTCCTTAAGAAATGCCTCCAGAATGGGGTCATCATACTTCAAGAACCAAAACCGTATGACCCAGGACAATTCAAACCAGCATGGTGGAATGATAATGCATTTTGTGAGTACCATCAAGCAAAAGGACATACAACCTCTAACTGTCGACAATTGAAAAACCTAATACAAGATCTTATTGAAAGTTGCGTCATTGAAGTAGGGGGATCCCAATTTGCTTCCAATTCAGATCATACTATCCATAAGAATCCACTGCAGGACCATGGTTCTCATAATGCCTCCACTTCAGGTCCACAGATGAACAATAATCAAGCTAACTTCGCCCGAGCCAAGTACGACTATTCTAGTGGACCAATTATAAATAATGTCCAAACTGATGACGAATACATCAATACCATTATGGTCAAGAGAGCACCCCAATGTAATGCTACTACTCGCAGTGGCAAGGTCACCATAGCTGGTCCACCTCCTGCTAGACAACCCAAAATCACCATACCTGGCCCATCCGCCAAACAGTCAAAACCTGTCTTGACCACAAAGCAATGGAAACCCAAAAGTCAATTCAACCTCATCAACCAGCTAGGAAAGACTCCCACGCAAATCTCTATACTTGAGTTGCTTCGTATATCTCCCGTACACAAAGATATCCTAGATAAAACCCTGCTAGAGTCGTCGGTCCCCAAGGACATTGATGTCAATCAATTTGAGACCATGGTGGGATATCTCACTATGCCTCACCACGTCACCTTCTCGGATCAAGACTAATCATCACCTAAAACCAGCCACAATGATGCATTGCACATAGAAAATTTTGTCCACAAGCACAGAGTTAGACGGGTTTTAGTAGATGGCAGAGCAGGATTGAACATATGCTCCCTCAAACTGGTTAAGGCTCTAGGATTCTCTACTGCATGTGTAGACTCGACAAAGAGTATAGTGATCAAAGCATATGATGACGAAGAACACTCTTCATGTGGTGTTATCTCTCTCCCCATCAGAGTGGGACCAGTCATTGTCGACACAACTTGGTAGGTCCTGGATTTGGAACTACCATATAACATCTTGCTCGGCCATCCATGGATTCATGCCTTAAAAGCCGTTCTGTCCACATATCACTAATGCCTAAAGTTTCCATTTGATGGCACAAAAATAACCATAGACGGAGACCCCGACCCTTTCCAATATTGCACCAACCTAAGGGGTGTTTCTGAAAACTAGGTACCTATTAACCAAGAAGCATCTGGCTCCTCGTCATCCAAATACATTGATCCATCCACACTCATGTCATCTTCCACATCCGCTCCGTCCACATCTTCCACCACACCACCACCTCCCACAAATCCTAAGGCTGAATCCACTATAAAAATCCAAGACCTTGGCTGCAGAGAGTTTAAACTATATACAACATACAACATAACAACAACACTCAAGTCTCCAAAGGTATATGGTCGGCCCTGTTTAAGAATGGAACCCAAGGAAACTTTCAAAGTTCCACCAAAAACAATTTTCATCAAATGGGGAGACATGAGTAATGAGGACCTTGTTGACATCATAGGATGGATTTATAAGGATACCATGGCACTACCCCCATTACCAGTTCAAAATATGGAAAGGGTTATGACATAATGAAGGCTAAAGGCTACGATGGTACTAGTGGCCTAGGAAGAAATAAAACGGGCCGAAGGGAGCCCATTGAACCTTTCCAAATTCCAAAGTATCTTGGATTAGGATTTGGATCGCCCAACAATGATGATCGACGTACCATTGGACTTTTGAGTGGGCGAGTACATGCTTTGAAAAGTGTCAAGACTAATAAGGAAACCCTCACCAAAACTGACTCCCATGAGTGGGATTTTGGATCAAAACGATCCTTAAGTGACTGTTGTCTTGATGATTTGTTTGTCGAACCAAGGGAACTGACCTCTGAACAAAGATTTTGGCAAACATTTAAAATTAAACAGGCAACAAATAGTCAAAGTCCCATTACCACTCCCCATGACAAACAAGACCCACCATTTAAACCCCTTCAGTCCAATCCATCTGAAGTATCAGACGACACTAACAACAAGGACTCTAAGGCCTTCACCCCTTATTTTAATGAGTATGACACTAGTGAAGGGGAATATTGGATAGAGTCTGATGTGGAGTTGGATGATGATAATTTCATCTACAACATCACTGAATCAGTCTGCATTCTTTCCACATCCTCACCTCAATTCACCAACATTGACGATGGCATTTCCTTAGTTTATCCTGAGCTAGTTGATTAGGACGAACAAGGCCCGCCAGTCCTGGACACATTTCAGAATGATGAGGCAATTGTAGAATTTATGGGATTACGTGAAGGCATACCCAGTGGGGACCACAAGTTAGGATTCACCATTGATTTAGACTACATGACATACTTCGGCAAGACTGCTCTGTCCTCTAGTCGCAAAAGTAAAAATAAAAATAAAATGAAAAATGAAACGTCTCTAGGTGAAAACTGAAAGGCACCTTTTGATGATAAAATAGTAAAAAAAAAGGATGTATCTATGGGTGAAAACCTCTCTGAGGCGCCCAAAGATGGAGGACTGGACTTTCTCCCTGTGTAACAAGAGAAATCAGCTATGCTTATAGAAGACACAATAGAAGACAACATAGCAACTACATAAGATCCCAAGATGGTCCTCTTTGTTGCATCATTGACTGAAGAAGAGAGACCAAAATTTCATAAATTCTTTGTGGAATGTAAAATAAACTTTGCGTGGTCCTATGCTGACATGCTAGGATTAGATCCAGAACTGGTTTTGCACCATCTGCCACTATTGCCTAATGCCAAACCAGTCAAGAAAAAGTTACACAAAATGCACCCTCAAGTCGCTCTATTGGTCAAGGCTGAGTTAAAGAAGCTTCTAGATGCGGGATTCATACGGTCAATTGACTATGCAGAATGGATTTCTAACCTTGTACTAGTAACAAAACCAAATGGGCTGATCCGCATCTGTACAGATTTTAGAGACCTAAATAAAGCATGCCCAAAAGATGAGTTTCCTCTACTGAATATTGATATTATAGTCAACCTCACAGCAGGATACGAGATGTTGTCCCTCATGGATGGTTTCTCCAGCTATAATCAGATTCACATTGCTCCCGAAGATCAGCACAAAAAAACATTTACTTGCCCATGGGGTACATATTGTTGGAATGTCATGCCATTTGGTCTAAAAAATGCAGGCGCCACATACCAAAGGGCTATGACCACAATCTTCCATGACATGATGCATAACATAATGGAAGATTATGTAGATGACCTATTGGCTAAATCAGTAACAAGGAAAGATCATCTCAAGGTTTTAGACACAATCTTCAAGAGACTGGAACAATACAAAGTCTGGCTAAATCCTAAGAAATGTGTCTTTGGTGTCACATCGGGAAAAATCTTGGGATACATAGTTTCTAGAAGAGGCATTGAGGTTGATCTAGATAGTTTCTAGAAGAGGCATTGAGGTTGATCTAGAGAAATTCAAAGCCATCATAGACATGCCTCCGCCTAGAGGAATCAGTGAACTCAGAATGTTGCAAGGCAGGGTACAATCTATTCGGGGTTTCATAGCCCAATTGGCAGACAAGTGTCACCCATTCCAATATCTATTGTGCAAGGGTATCCCCTTCGTGTGGATAGATAAATGTCAAGAAGCCTTTCAGAAAATCAAAGATTACCTACTATCAACACTAGTACTCATGCCTCCCATCCATGGAAAGCCATTGATCCTATACATCTCGACAACTAGTTCAACACTGGGGGCATTACTAGCACAAAATGACCAAGAAGAAAAAGAAAGAGCTATATATTACATCAGTCGGACATTGGTCAGATATGAAATAAACTACACACCAATAGAATGAGCTTGTCTATTGCAGCACAAAAAATAAGACATTATATGCTAAGCCATCAAACACAATTAGTAGCAAAGATCGACCCACTGAAATATTTGCTAAGTCGAGCAACATTAACAGGACGGCTAGCAAAATGGGTTATGATTCTGAGTGAATATGACATTCAGTATGTTGAAAGAAAGGATATAAAAGGACAAGCCATAGCAGATCAGTTGGCAGATGCACCTTTGCAGAGTGATCACCTGCTAGTGATACATTTTGCAGATGAGTCAATATTCCATACAGAACCTAAGGCACCTTGGCGACTCTACTTTGACGGATCACACACAAATCATGGCTCGGGGGTAGGAATCCTGTTCATTACCCCGCAAGGAGACTCCATTCCTAAGTCTTTCTGCATCACCTTACCATGCACAAACAATGTGGCAGAATATGAGGTATTAGTTATAGGACTAAGAATGGCAATAAAATGGAAGATTAGAGCACTACATGTCTACGGGGATTCTCAGCTTGTCATCAACCAGGTTAATGATGAATATGACACAAAGGATGAGAAGTTGATGCCTTATAAATGGATGGTTGATAGTTTCCACACATACTTTCATATGTTAACTTTTGAACAAGTCCCGAGAGCCCAAAACAAAGTGACAGATGCTATGGCTACAATAGGCTCTCTCTTTGACATACCAAGCAATTTTCCTCAGTTGGAATTCCTAATAGAGCAATTATTGGTCCCTGCCTATGACATTACAGAGTCAAAGATGGTTTGTGAACTTGTTGGTCTTGACTCTCCTTGGTATCAGGATATTTATGACTACCTAAAATCTCAAACCCTTCCGCCAAACCTGTCCAATAACCAAAAGAAGTCCTTCATCCGAAAATCCATAAAGTATGCTATCATCAGTGACACCCTTTACCACTGTAGCTTTGATGACACCCTCCTTAGATGTCTCAACACCAACGAAGCATGTACAACCTTATGCGAAGTACACGACGGTATATGTGGGTCTCATTCGAGTGGTCCTACTCTAGCCAAGAAGGTAACAAGACTTGGGTATTATTGGCTGACCATTGAAAAGGATGCAATAGAATATGTTAGGACTTGTCACAAATGTCAGATTCACAGTGATCTGATCCATGCTCCAGCACAGGAACTTCAGCCGATCACCTCTCCTTGGCCTTCCACTCAATGGGGACTCGACCTCGTGGGTAAGATTCATCCAACCTCATCCAATGGCCACAAATTCATTATCACCACCACTGAGTATTTTACGAAGTGGATTGAAGCCATCCCATTGACATATATTACAGGAAAAAAAATATCCAAGTTCATTCTTAACTACATCATTTTCCAGTATGGCCTTCCGCAATCCATCATCACTGACAAACGGACGTCCGTTTAAAAACCAAGATGTTCGTGAGTTATGTGAGCGATTTCATATCCAACACCATTTTTCATCTCCGTACTACCCACAAGGAAATGGTCAAGCTGAGGCGTCAAATAAAACCATTGTCAAAATCCTTAAAAAGACTGTCAATGACACTAGCACATACAACTCAACCCTGCTCTGTGGGCTTACTGCACTAGCATTCGTATGCCTACAAGAGCCACTCCATTTTCCCTAGTCTTTGGCGTTGAGGCCATCTTTCCCATTGAGGTTGAAATTCCTTCATTACGAGTCTCCCTGAAGGGTTTAATTGATGAAGAGGAGTATAGACAATCACACTTGCACGAGTTGGAAATGCTAGAAGAAAGAAGGAAAAATTCACTGAACCATCTGCAAGCATATCAGAACTGTCTTTGTCGCAGTTACAATAAGAAGGTTATGGTCAGGAAATTTGACATTGGCGACCTAGTTCTCATGCAGAACCCCAAGAACCAAGCTGAAAGAGAAAAGCCGGGAAAGTTTGAACCAAACTGGTTGGGTCCCTACATTATCATATCTTCTTTTGGTTCTGGAGCCTACCAACTGGAAACTCTAGATGAAGAACAACTGATGGAGCCTATCAACAGTTTACATCTCTGAAGGTTCTACACATAGCATCACGGGACCATGCTGAAAATCGTAAAATACAAAAAAATGAAAAAATGAAAAAAATTCGTTGCCTTGATGAAAATTTGGCAAACAAGCGTCTTGGCAACACCAAAAAAAATGAGAAAAATGAGAAAATAGTAAAGAGAAAAACTTCATCCAATAGTGAAAACCTGGCAAACAGGCACCATGCGTAATCAATCATTGCTCTGCCATCTATTGTCACTTTGTCTGCCCTAGCCTAGGATGAAGGATATTTCCGCTGTTATCATGCAGGCCGCCACAACATTCTACCCTACCTATCATGGTTGATAAACGGTTGACATCAAGTCCTGACGATTGTCCATCTGGTACACCAGAAGCATCTCTTTTATATGCCTTAAAATTGGCTAAGTCTTGGACTTGACTGGGGGAAATTTTTTTTCATGTAACTGCAGTGGACGTCACACATGATTTCGCCAATTGGAAAAAAAGTCCTGAAAAAAGACCAAAAACATGGTAAAAAGTCCTAAAAAGACAAAAACATCATAAAATGTCCTAAAGAAAGACTTAAAAATCATAAAACGTCATGAAAAAAGACCAAAAACATCACAAAAAGTACTGAGAAAAGACCTAAAAACCATAAAACGTCCTGAAGAAAACCACAACAAAACATCAAACTGCTTGAAGAACACAAACATAGAGTCATTTCTTGTCAAAGTCAGTCATGTTAGTCAGTCCATGTCATAGTCTGAACTACGTTGTCTCTGTGCATTTGCTACGTAGGAAAGACTCACATTTGAGTCCCCGAGACATTAGGTCAGTCCTTTTAGGTTTGTCAAAATAAAATCATGGCACAATCTTTGGTCATCAAAACAAAGTCATTGGTCATGTCAAACTACGAGGTCTCTGAGTGTATGGCGTAGGCAAGGCCATCTGTCGATGAGCCCCCGAGGTTGCACTAGGTCAGTCCATTAGGGTTCATGGCACTACACTGGCACACACATCAAAATATCTTCAAGGCAAAGTGAATCATTCTCGAATGGGTAAACTGATAAAAACAACTCATGGCATCTAGTTATTTCAATATGAAAATCTCATCAACAGGTCAATCATATCATCATGACAAATCGGCATATAGTCAAACACAAGTCAAACTCGGTCAAAAGCAAGTCAAATCATCATAATTTGTCAAACTGTCAACTCTAGGTTAACCTTTAGATGTGTCCTTCTGAAAGATAACCTCTGTCCTTGATGCCTTAGGATGTGTCCTTCCTAGGAATCATCATTTTCATTCAACATTTTGAGGGATCCTTTTGACATCTAGGGATCACTCCCCTTGACATCAGTATTCTTTAGATGTGTCCCTCTGAAAGATAATCTCTATCCTTCATGCCTTAGGATGTGTCCTTCCTAGGCATCGTCACTGTCATTCAACATTTTGAGGGATCCTTTTGACATCTAGGGATCAATCCCCTTGACATCAGTATTCTTCAGATGTGTCCTGAAGAACCAACTCTATCGTTTATGCCTCAGGATGTATCCTTCCTAGGCATCGCCATCATCACTATCACATGGCATTTTGAGGGACCCATTTTGACATTTAGGGATCAATCCTCTTGACATTAACATTATTCAGGATGTGTCCTTCCTGAATTTGGAAAATTTGGACATTTGTCATCTGAACATCATCAACGCTTTAACACTCTGGAATCTCATATCATCAAACCTGACATTTTGACAATGGATATCCAGACGCACTTGGAAAACACTTGACACTTGTCTTTTGGATTTTATCATGTTATTAGTTTTTCGGCGAGATCCCAATAACAAGATTTAGAGAAGCAACAATGTATCATGACGATTGACACACATGACTACTAGTTTCTCAGCGAGGTCCTGATTCTGGGATTTAGAAAAACGACGACGTATTAGGATAAGGGCTCTATTTTTATATTTTGGCAATCATGTTGCTAGTTTCTCAAGGATTTCCTAGAAATAGGATTTAGAGAAGCAACGATGTTTCATGAATTGTCTTCGTATTTTTTGCTTGTGGTTGATTATGACAAAGAGACTGGGGAAATTGTGCTTTTAGTCTGCATCATGATCATCCTTATCTATGGCTGCTTGTCTTATGTAATGGTACGACCTTGCACACCTTGATTTGTGTCATATCATGGTGTTTGTTGGCCATTACAACAGTCTGCCCAATGATGATTAAGAGTAATAAATACTAAAGTCCTACGGTAAAGCTTTGAAGGATTTGGTCTAGGAATTAGCATGCATCTCTTTTGGTCTGGTCATCTTCTCTTCTTCGGTCTGGTCATTTTCTCTTGTCAGTCTAGTCGTCTCCTCTCGTCCATCTCACGATGATATCTTGTGACATTCAAAAAACATAAGTGAATCCATGATCATATAAACATTGCATTAGGTCCATACACACATCATCCATAGCATTAAATCATTAGCATAATCATCAACATTGCATCCATTTACTAAATACATTATGCACATCATTATCATCATCTCATATAAGTAAATATTAGATCATCATAGCATCAAAATCGTAAATAAGCATCATAGGACATACATGATACATCCTAAATCAACAACATAACATCACATAACACACATGTAGGCCACATCAAAACTGCATCATCATATAATATCATCTCAAAAATGTACAATGTCACAGGATAAAGTCAAGAGATATCCTAAAAATGGAGCTCGCAGGCTCAATAATATATACATAGTGTGTCATAATAACAAAAATGCCCCTAGGGTAGACTCTCATCATCCCCTAGTGGTGAAGAATGTGGCAGCTACAACTCTGAGATTGGCACTAAAATGATAGGCGGACCTGTGGCAACCTCTGCCGGTGAAACTACTGGAGCTGAAATTGTGGCATCACCACCACGGTAATGGACACTGGTGATGTCATTGTGGCTTGACTCTGAGAAGCTAAAGGATCTACCACTGGTGGCTGCCTCTGTATGAACCTCTACACTGAACCAGCTGACCCATGACTATGGCTCGAATGGTGACTCGAAGTGTTCCTGTGTGAGTGGTGTGACCTGTGCCCTGATGTGTTCCCTGTCGAGGTAGACCCTCTGGCACTTGTGTGACTCCTGCTGTCGCTAGCACTGCCTGATTTGTGGCCACTGCCTGTCCTCATTTGTGATCGTGACAAGGTAGGATCCTACCGCTCGGGAGGCACCTCCTGCTCGTATAATGTCCTGTACTATCCTAGCCTTGTGCTCACCCTAGCGAGCTCACGAGCAATATCCCTTGCGGGCCTATGCATAATGCCGCAAACTATGTACACCACTAAACTGAGTCCTATTGGCGGATCACTGCCTGATCCCACTCTACCTGAGCTACCTCTAGCTCTAACTGTAATGATCTAACCTGGGCCATGCTCTCATCCATTCTCCGCTGTAAATCAACCACTCTCTAATCTGTCGTGGCATCCTGAGGCAATCCTGAGGAGGACGATATCTCCTCCTCTCCCTCCACCATCTGCCATCTGAGGAGTCTCTCAGCCTCATCCATGGTATCATCCTCATCATCATCATCATCGGCCACATCCTCTGCCACTGCCACCTCCACATGTCTCTCCTCCTCTGCCACTGCCACATCCTCCTCATGCCTCTCCTCCTCTGCCACGTCCTCCTCCTGTCTCTCCACATCTGCCTCCTCCTCCTGTCTTCCCACCTCCACCTCCTCCTCCTGCCTCTCCTCACCCTCTCCCTCCTGTCAAGGCTACTCCTCTCTCCCCCCCTCCTCGCCAACCTCAGGGATAGCATCTAATGCCACCCTCACCACACGTGGGCACACCCTCCGGCCCTATCTCTGCCCATCTTGTCATCACCTCCGGCCGTCTCTGCCATCATCTCCACCCCTACCTCCATCTTTTCCTCCGTATCCACCCTTGCCTTCGTCTCTGCCTCTGTCTCCACCCCTGCCTCTGTCCCCGTCTTTGCCTCCGCCCCTACCTCCATCCCTGCCTCTGAATCTGCCTCCATCCCTGCCTCCATCTCTCCCTTGGCCTCTGCCCCTGTCACTGCCTCTACCTCCCCATCTGGCCCTCGACACGAGGTATCACTGACCGCCTGTCCACAGGTACTGGCCCGTTAGGATCTGTCAATGGCACTGGTCTGTGTGCCTGCCACCATAAATCGTAGTTCGCTGTGGTCTCGAGATCAGCTACTCCACCCCTCCATCCCCATGCCTGGGCTCCTATCCCATCAATCTGCTACTCTGCGAAGGCCACTAGAATGGATGGACCCCAAGCATACTCTCTGGATAAGCATGCATACTCAGCTATCCCTGCAGGTACACCCTACTGCTCTTCAAACTGCCTAAGGACACACTATGGCAAATACATCTCTATAATCAATGAGGTCTGCACGGTCCTCCCAATCAAGTATCTGTACTGTCTGCAAAGGCTCAGGTGGTCATCCTCATTGTCCCACTGCTCGCAGTCTCTGTACGGTCTCTAGATAAAAGACACCATCGTGTCAATCCTGTGCCGCCACCAACCTTTCTCACCCATCCGGGTCTGCTGTAAAGCACCTACGTAATAATAGGCATAGGGCATCCCCTCAACCAACTATGGTCTCTGAATGGGAGGAGGAAATATAGCAATGTGCTCCCAAGCCCAGATCATCATCAGAGTAGTACCACATGAGATACTCTCTGCTCTCCTGTAGGCAACATTGTGCAACTGATGGTAGAGTGTCCCCAATAAATAGGGACCCCAAGCATAAACTGTCCTATCGCATCTCATACCAACCAAGATGTCTCCCTATCCAATAGGGAATCCATGTCCCCGATGGTCAGGAATCAAAATACCTCCAATCAAGGTCGCAAGGAATGCATCAAAGCGACCATAGTGCTCCGCCATGAACTCCCATCTAATCTCATATCCCTGGATGCCCATTCCTGCACCCTGATCTCAGTAGTACACTCAGAAAGTCTGCTCACCATGGCAAGGGTCATAGACGATCCGCTCCCCTCAGATCGGCACTCACAAAATCTGGTAGACATCCTCCAAAGTAATAGTGGCCTCACCTGTCAGCAGGTGGAAGGAGCAGGTCTCCGAATGCCAATGCTCACACAATGCAGTTAGTAATCCCCTATTTACCAAATGGTAGGCATATACGCAACATAAAACAATCCTAGTCACATCAACCGACACTGCTCTCGCGGGCTCAATTGGTTAGCAAACCGAAATGTCGTTGGTCTGCTCTCTCAAGTGTATATTGGGGCAAGCTGCCTCTGCACAAAGCCAAACGAATCGTCAGTACCTTTGCACAAACTCTCAGTATTATCAAAAGCGTTTAAAGTTACACAAACATCAAAATTAGCCTTGGTCAAAGTCAAAGACAAATGTGTCGCACTAAGGCAATTGCATCTCAAAACGTCAATTGTGTCGTTCCGTACATCAAATGAGTTGCAAAATTGCAAATGTGTCATTTGTTTTCTCAAATGCGTCGCATGTTCATGCTTGCATCATGAAATTTTCCACTTGCGTCACAAAAAAGTGAATGCGTTGCATAATTGCAATTGCATCGATCAAATTGGCGAATGCGTTGCAAATTAAGGATTGCGGCATTCAAACATTCAAATGCGACTCGAAAATGCGAATGCATCGCAGTTTTTGACAAATGTGGCGCAAACCATCATTCTTCCCTAATTGCTTGTTGCACTTGAGTTGCGACACATCAAATGCGTCAAACGTGAAGGCGAATGCGTTGATCGCGAACACATGTGCATCGCGGTGCATTCGTTATTCGCCCTAGAAACCTAATTAAGGCACACAAAATGAAAAAAATTACAAAGCGGGATAGGAGTACATACCGCTGGCTCCGAGCCCTCTGGCCACCTGAATGTCCACATGATCTCGTTGCAATGCTCTGTCACTAGAATCACCATCGTTGCTGCTGTCCTTTTCGTTCTGAGTTCTCGAAATTCACAAGGTGAATAGTAAGAATGAATTGACTTTTACCCCTTTGTCAACCTATTTATAAAGTCAAAATGGCATTTGTCAACTAGGTTATAAATAGAGACTCATTTGACCAACTTTGACCACCCCGTTGGTTGTCTTAAACATGTCAGAATCTAAAATCGTCTATGCCATTGTTTGTCTAGTCATCAAATTGACATGTCGGGACCCTTTCCAAATTTTTCTGCGGTCGACCCAAAATTTGAAAATTTTCCAAGGGGGCATTGATACTCCATACCTTCACTAGGGTATGACTTTGACTTATTTTCTTTGTCACAATGCGACATGCGACATTATGACAAAGAGGGAAAATGTAGACACCTAAAAATGACCTAGGCCTGTAAGCTTCATTTTTACCACTTTCGCCCTAGCATAATTATGACATTTAATTATGTCTTTGGTCCACATTCGACTATTGATTAAATAATTCATAATTATTTAATTAATTCATGTCCTTTTATTCTTTATGATTATTAAATAAATAAATCTTATTTATTTATTAAATACGTCATTAATTGTCTAAGTCTTCCCTTAATTAAATAAATTTCTTAATTTATTTAATTACCTTCTATTCACTTTATTCTTTCTGATTATTAAATAAATAAGTTTTTATCTATTTATTTAATATGTCACTAATTTTCATAATTAAATGAATGAATGAATTTATTTAATTATTAGTCTTACCTACTAAATTAAATAATTAAATTTAATTATTTAATTGCCAAAATTAATATTCTTCTCATTTTAAATAAATGAAATTATTTAAAATGTCATCTCAATCTTAACTGACAGTTCATTTTGGGTAAATAATCTGAAAATGGATTATTTATTATTTCACAAAATTGACATTTGGAATTAATTGAATTCCAAATTGGTAACTTTCCTCTGGAAATCAAGTGATCGGGTAGGTTCTTGACCCTTCCAAAATTGATCTTCAGTTTGGTCTTTATCTTCTTCATTTTCAAAAATCTTTATTTTCGAATTAATTTCCTCATTTATTCTCCATCGCCGATTCGATTATCTGAAATGACATCTTGACCGCTCGATTAATGATTTTTCCCTAACCCTAATTAGGGATTCTCAGATTTAATCTGGACCTTTGGTTTTAGGTTTTGGTCAGAATTCAATCTCACCCATCCATTTAAAATGGCATTTTCTATAAAATGCCATTTTCCTCTCATTTCACAATTATGCATTAGACAGATACACATTCACTCTATGCATTTTCGCACTTGCACACTTAGATTTTCATAGCAATTGTTGGAACATTTCATTGAGTTTTGACATCTTTAGGCATAGTCATTCTTAGTCATTTAGGCATAGGCATTGGAAATTTTATCAAATCCTTCAAAGCTTGGTGTAGGACTTTGTCAAGGACTGCTCACACATTCGATCTGAGGGCAACATGTCAACCAGCAAGGTAGAATGTACTATGGAGGTAATCATGGAAAATTTGATTTTCAGGTATAACTGTTTATTGTTTAATTTCCTTTGTACTCGATAGGTCTTTGGGTTTCTCTATCATTCATTGATTTACTGTTAACTCCCCTACTCTTAGTCACAAAACCTAAAAAGAAATCCTCACTTACAGGTATAATTGAGTTCATACCCCACCAATGTACGACTGATGTAATAAATTTCCCTTTCCTTCCCATTGTTGTCATGCTATGCTAGAAGTTCCCCCAGTGTAATTGCTGTAGTAGAAATGTAAAGCAACAATAGTTTCCTAGGTATAGGAGGCATCAAAATAGGAGGGTTGGCAAGAAATTCCTTAACTTTATCAAAGCCTTGCTAACACTCTAGATTCCATTTGAAGACAATATCTTTGTGTAAAAGATGTGTGAAAGGTTGACATTTATCCACAAGTTGAGCTATGAAGTGCTTGATTGATTGAAATTTTCCTTGTAGACTCCTTAACTATTTCAGATTTTTAGGTGGGGGCATTTCCATAATCGCTTTGACCTTAGCCGGATCAACCTCTATACTCCTCCTGGACATAATGAAACCAATTTTTTTTCCTAAAGTGACTCTAAAAGCACATTTCTTCAGATTTAATCTTAGCTTATACTACTCTAACCTGTCAAATATTTTCTTTAGGATCTTTGGATGTTCTTCTCGAGTTTTTGGATTTCACCAATAAGTCATCAACATAATCCTCCATTATGATGTGAATCAAATGATGAAAAATGATTGTCATAGCACGTTGATAAGTTACCCCCATATTTTTGACACCAAAAGGCATGTTTTTGTAGTAAAAGGTGCCCAGTAGTGTTGTAAAAGCTATTTTATGTTGATCTTCGGGGGCAATTTTGATTTGATTTATATCCAAAAAAACCGTCCATAAGGGATAACATAGCATGTCCTTCTATCAAGTCAACAAACATGCTAATGTTTGGAACTGGAAAATCGTCTTTAGGATAGGTCTTATTAAGGTATCTAAAACCCATTTAGATGTGGATGCCCCCAATTGGTTTAGCTATGGGGACAATGTTGGAAATCCAGTCTAAATAATCAACATGTCTAATACTATTGCTAGTAATTTCTCCAACTCAACTTTGATGAGGAGAGAAAATTATGGATGCATTTTGCAAAGTTTTTTCTTTACTGGCTTGACATCAAGATAGACACCAAGGTGATGCACAACTAACGCTAGATCCAACCCAGGCATATATGAATAGGCCCATGCAAAATTAATGATTCCTTCCTGAAGTAGATTGAAAATTATAGAATACTCTTCTTCAGTCAATGAATTAGCTATGTACATGATCTTTGGCTCTACTTTTGTTCTGAAATTCACCTCTCTTGAGTCCTTGATTAGGATGGAAGAACATTCTAAAAAGTGAGTACCCATGAGAGGATGATGAACATCCTCATCCTCTAATTCCTTAGGGAGGTTTTCATTAGAGGATACGCCCTTTCTTTTTACTTTTGATGAGTTTGAAAGTACCTTAGGGAGGTTTTCACTAGGAGACCCTTTTTTACCTTGTTTATTTTTTATTTTTATGGTTGATGTGTTCATCTTCCCTAGGGTAGGCACCATAGTCCTCTTCTAATCCCATGAAGTGTACATATGCCTCTTTGAAAGGAAAGATGTTGATGGGTGCACTTCCTCGTAGGTTCCAATATATTAGGTCAAGATGGTGGAGGGAAACGCTAATGGTGAAGATGGAAGTGCATTCAAATAGAGACGAGATGTCCAAATCATCATAAGAGAGTATGATATTTTCCTCCTCAGGGATGTCATTAAGGATACCAAATTATGAACTAATGTTATTTGAAGCATGCAAAGACATATCAGGTTATTTTTTCTTCTTGTCATAGCTAAGACCCAAGTGTTTTAGACACACAGGTGTATCAATCATCTTGCACATTCCATGTTCATCTATCCCTAGTCCTCCCCCATGATAATTTCATTTTTATGCCAACTTGGAAGCCTGTGGGTAGAATTCTTGGAAATACTCAATGAGGGGAGGTGAAGGTTTTGGTTCTTCTCTATACACCCATTGACTAATATCCTCATCAAGATGATCTTGCAAGATACCTATGGACTTGTTAGCTCTCAAAAACGCAGGCAAGATACCTCAAGAGGCTGCCAATCTCTTGATACACTTCAGGGTAATAGACAAGATTGAAAGAATTCAACCTTCTACGCTTTAGGTACTGCAAGAGCTAGGTGGGTGTACCTCTCTGAATAGTGCAATCTTGACTTGTAATTATCTCTTAAAAGTAATTTGTCCACAATGGAAATTGGAGGTGAACAAATGAAATCCTTAGTGACAATATTCTGATCTAAGTCCTAAATTCTCAATTTAAAGACATAAAGAAGCTGAATGAATTCAAAATGATGAAGTGCAGAGACTAGTGCCTTGTTGGGTATGCAGAGTCAAATGAGATCAAGATAAGCAACACTTTCTGGAGAAGACACAAATTATCTGGCATATGTTTTGTTTACAACTTGTATAAACATGCAATAGTGTGACTACTAAGTTCTACTTCAATAATCCAAAATGAGTTTCTCTAATTACTGTGATCAATAAAAAGGATTTAATCTTTGCTTGAAAGAACCAGTTGATTAATCACACAAAATACAACAAATGTGTATGGATAAATTGAACATAAACTTGTTATGTCAATTTAAACAACCAAGAAAAAATCATTCATGGAGACAACTTAGCAATATTTTTCATTTCAATTCAACAGATAATTGACACTAGAGAAATGTAGCACCATCAACTAAATCTCATAAATACCTCCATTGTGAAATCATGCAATAATAGCCTCTGGTCTGATAATTTTACTCTACTGTATCTATTTGTAGTATATCAAAAATCTAATGTCTGGTCCCTATTAACAACTACAACATGCCTATTTATACACCAGCAATGATCTCCAAGCACTCAACATGTTGGCCACAAGATTTTGAAATTTTGTTTTACCAGTAGAATAGTTGGCTAGACATAACATATGATTCTGCCGAAGGCAATTCAAATGCTTCATCCCTGCGCTCTGCAATTCACGTTCGCCATGACCACCCATTTGTTACATCAAAGTCAAGAAGTATCACCTTTGTTTCACTATAGCCTTAGGCCGTCGGTGAGATGTCATATAGATTTCATTGGGTTACACCGAAAGTCCCACACCACCCGTAGGTCGCCATAACACCTTGCTCGTTATACCGAAGCCAAAAAATACTCCTCAAATTCATTAAGTTTCGCTGTGACCATACAATATCGATGAGATAGTATGGCGAGTTAACTAAGTTCTGCCGAAAGCCTCGAGCCACAATATATCACCAGGACACAAACATTCTCACACTGACAGAAACCACCTGTCTCATGCTCTGTCGCTATAACTTGTAACTATCAGGGAGACCTCCTGCAAACTATACAATGTTTCATCGAAGGCCTCACCCATCTCCGAGTCACCGAGACAAAGCACCTCCTATGCCAAAAACCATTTTCACATCACACTATCCCCGTAACGTGATAAAATTGGGGAGACCTCACGGAGACAACACCAAGTCACACCGAAGCACCTTGTAGTCATCTCTGTTCGCCAAGACCAAGCCAACCCTTCACCGAAAGCAAATCAAAAGATACAGTCAACAAGACACAATAGATTCGGTATGATATATATTGATGCCTCAAGCCTTTGCCAATAGAACCCATACTCGATCGCCGAAACAATACCAAGGTCTCGCTGACAACCATTTGTAAGGAAAACCCAGTCGCTATGACAAATAATAAGTCTTGCCGATATGCAACTCAGACTTATGCAAGTAGAAAACACACAATGGGTCAGGGAGACATGAATGAACCTATGCCAATATGGATCCAGACATGAAAAATGCATAACTCGACTAATTTAATGGGACAACATGGCAAACAATAAATAAAAAATGCACACGGTAGGACCAAATCTGGAAATTTATGAGTGGAAACATATGTAAAAACATCAGATTTTTACAGTCCCAACAGGACTAAAATGTAGCAAATTCCACATTCTTGGAGCTTTTGTCTTGGTGATCAACTCCTCTTGTTGTGGAGACTCATTAGGTCGGCCATATCTTTGTGGCGAGGAGGGAATTGTGCCCACATTTAGTGCAATGCACATATCGTATTCTCTATAACCTTTGTCAATGATCTGGACCTTGGTGATGGTGGAATAAAAAGTAGAGGATGGAGTGGATTAAGTGTTGGGATTTCTATGAGATGATGATGGAGTGGCATGAGAGGTTCCCAATTTTATTCCAAGGAAATGGCAGGAATGTGGGAAGGAAGCCTCAAGAGCACGATAGTACTCAAAAAGGTGTTGATCAGTAGGAATGGTAACCTCAATTCCATTGTGGGAGAATTTGAGGCATTGATGATACATGGAGGGAATGACTTGCATAGCATGAAGCCATGGTCAGCCAAGAAGGAGGTTATATGGAAGGTCCATCAAGGACATGACATGTTGTATACTATATGGTGGGGCCAACCTGAATAGGAAGACAAATAGTGCCTTCTGAATCTCGTTCTGCATTGTCATAAGCCTTGATGGTGATCACTTGATTATCTAAATCAACATGAGTGTACCCAACCTATTTTATGAACTTCAGTGTACACATATTGAGGGTAGATCTATTATCTACCAAGACTCATTTGACCTTATGCCTAGTAACAAGGACTTATATGTGGAGGGCATGGTTATGCATGGGATCAATAGATGGCATATTGTTTTGACTAAATCCCAACTGATATGTAGATGATAAGTGTCCTACGAGATTGGAATTAAGTAGGATCTATGTCATTGGGTACATGAGTGTCCTGTAAAGATTTAGTGAGGATTTCCTGATGCGTAGGGGAATACTTCAACAAATCTAGGATAGATATTTGGGTTGGATTCTTTCCTATGTGATCAAGGATGTTATATTGTTAGCTTACAAGATTTGGCTATGATGACGTAGAGGGTCCTTGAACTGATATGCAAGTAAGGTGTGTGGTGAAAACACATTGAGGGTCCTTACCCTTTACAAAGATCATGGAAACATGTGGGTCAACTTGTGTGATACAACTGACTATATTGTCATAATTAAATGGGACTTTATTATAACTAATATTATTGGTTTGGTTATTTTGATTATTGTTATTGGACCCAGTCTTTGTGTTGGAGGAACTAGGACCTTGGTGTTTCTTAGGGAATTTTTTTTGGAATATTTGGACCTTTGATCTTATGGTAATTGCAATAATCATTTTCCCTATACCAATTTGGCTTTGGTTTTGACTCATCAAAAGGTTTGGTTACAGGATACACAACCGCATTAGCTTAAACCAACCTTTGAAAGACTACCTCAAACGGCTCCCCTAAGGGAGTGAATGTCTGTTTAACATTTCCTTGACTCAACTCATTGGACTAATTAGGAGGACATGACACCCCTTGTGGCATAGATATGACAATAGACATGGGTTGTTGGGAGGGACTTGTTGTCATTGAGAGGCATTATCTAGTTGAACATGTTTGGTATTAGTGACACTATCGTTAATTTCATTTTTGTTCTTGTTCTAGTAGAGGGATTTATCACTAGATTGTTTATCTTTTTCTTCTTTAAAGATCTTGATAAGTCCCTTAGCAATAAGATCCTTCTCAATGGTGACTCCCTTTTCTATGACCTCAGTGAAGGTAGACACATAATGGATGTGTAAGTTATAAGCCAATTCAGGATGTAGGTTTTCAACAAAGATGCCCACCAATTCCTTTTTAGGAAGGCTACACTTGAGACAACTAGCTAGGGCTCACCACCTTTGCAAGTAGCTGGAAAATGTATCCCCATTATTTTTTTTGTTCTTCATAATATCCATGGTATCTATGTCCTACAAATCATAAGAGAAGTGAGTCACAAAATTTTCTAATAGACTTAGAAAAGGTAGAAATTGACCCACGAGGGAGATGTAGGAACCATTCCAAAGCTTGTCCATTCAAGCTATGAGGGAATAAATGAAGAAGGTAATTACATTGTACAAGACCTTTTGACAATGAATGTAATCTTGCAAATGGTCTTGTGGGTTGCCCTTTCCCTTATATTTATCAAATTTCAAAATATCAAAGTGTTTAGGAAAAGGAATAGGGGAGATTGATGGATCAAATGGATATGGACAAATATCCTCAAACTTGAAGGATTTCTTAGAGGATGACGTGCAAACTTATAAATCCTTCAAGGTGGCTTTCATTTCTTCCCATTTCTTATTAACAGGTGTGGATGAGGAAGGTCCCATGGGATTGGATTGATCATAGGGAGTACATTGATAATATGGTGGCGGCGGTGGAAGTGATTGGTTGAAAGTGGGATTAATGTATGATGTTTGAAGGTATGATGGTGCTTGTTGATATTGGATAGTGTACGTTTGTTGTTGATTGGGTGGTGGCTGTGTTGCAAGCATGAAGGTGTTGTCATTGATGACAACATGAAGTCTACTGATTGGTGTTGTCATTGATGTTAACTCTATGTTAAGGAAGTTGTTGCATGATGAAGATGTCAAGGATATTGAGAAAATTATGAAAAAGAGGAAAACATGTTGTTGTAGGTTGTGCATGTGTAGTTGAGATATTAAGGAAGTGTTGTGAGTACACAGAGCTATTTTTTTGGCTGTTTCTAGAGATGAGTTGGAATGAAGTAATGAGCTAAGATGATATCTTAGGTACTTGGTTTCCAAGTGCTTTTGAGAAAATTTGATAAACAGAGTAAACAGTGTGTGCAAGTGTTTAGAATGTGCTCCGGTATTGTGCTCCATGTTTCTTTTGTGTTGAGGCTATACTTACACGAACTTGATATGTTGTTTGAGGTTGTTATAGGCTGCTATATTCAAAATTTTGGGTTCTAGATCGTTGGTAAGAGGAAGTTATGTTCACCAATATGTGTACTGGTTTGCAGTGTTGTACAAAGGTGTCGAGGATAAATGTATTTGCTCCACATTTCTTTGTAGTTGCTTTTCAGGACTTGTGGATTTGAAGGAGAGTTAATGGTGTTGTACTTAATGTTTGTTGTGTTTTCATGAGTAATGACCGACCTAGTGCCTACACTACATTTGGAAATGTTCAAGTATTAATGAAAGCATAGAGTGGCATGTGAGACTTAATTTTTGGTCCTAGTTAAGTGTTGTTTTGGTCCCCTTTCATTCCTATCTACTGTGGGAATGTTTAAGTTTTGAACTATTTTGAATTTGTAAATATAATAGATAATTCTGACCTTGGAGAAGGTGTTTGAGGTTGAGGTTGATATAAATAAGAGTGGAGCTGTTATGAGTTGCAAGAAAGAATCAAGAGATAAGAAAGATAGATTGGAGATAGATGCAAGTGATATGTGTGATGCAAAATTGAGTAGAGTAGTGAAAAATTCAAGTGTTTGGATTCTTGAAGGCAGTGAGCTGAAGGTGTTCGCAATCTTTCAAACAAGACAGTGAAAGTGTTGGAGAAATTATGGTGGATTCCTTGTTGCATTGAGAAAGTGTTCTCTGTGTAACATTTCTCTTCTATCTTCTTGTATTTCTTTCTGTGGCAGTGAGCCCTTTGGACAATGTGTCTTATTTTGGCACTGACCCCTTTTGTACTAGTTTTTCTATTACTTATATTGTGAGATAATCCTCACTATGGTTTTTCACTCATTATGTTTTCCACATAAATCTAGTGTTCTCTTGTGTATGGTGTTATTTCAGTTTCTATTATTTACATTTCATGTTTAATCATTATAACAAAATAAGGGTTTAATGAATGTATGTGGATCTGATTACTGTTGAGGGTTTTGATGTTTTGATCAGATAAAATTGATTCACCCCCCTCTTAGTTGTCTTGTTCATTCAAAAATTGGCATTAGAGCTTGGTTCCTTGGAGAATAACTTAACTACTTGAGGTAGATCCAGGATGGTGAACAAGGTTGCTTTGGAATTCCCTAGATTCGATGGCACAAATTATTCATTCTAGAAGACAAATATGGAAGAATATGTGGTAGCTCAAGGTTTTGAGGTTGAAAGGGATTATTAGACTACAAATACTCCACCTCAAAATGTTCCAAGTACAAGTGCAAAGATCAAGGTGCATGAGATCAATGCTACAACAAGATTTATTATTGTGAATAGTCTTTCAAATACTAAATTAGTAAAAGTTATGAGTTTGAAGAATGCCAAAGAAGTTTGGGATAAGCTTGAAAGAATTTATGAAGGAGATGAGAAATTCAAACAAGCAAAGTTGCAAAATTTGATGGCACAATTTGAGACCCTGCATATGTCTGAAGATGAAACAATCAAAATCTACATGCAAAGAGTTGATGAGATAGTGAGCACAATGAGAGGTTTTGGTGCATAAGTTAAAGAATCTAAAGTGGTAAATAAAGTTCTTAGATCTCTTCCTAATTCTTATAGTGAAAAGGTATCTACTATTGAGGAAATTACAAATATTAATACTTATTCTAGAGACCAGATGATTGGTACACTAACCTCTTTTGGAATGAGGAAAAATGGCTTGAAAAATGGTATTAATGTAGAGATTACAAGGTTGGAGTATCAGAAAAGGTTGAAGATTTAGATAAGGAATATCTTGATGATGTGGAAGCTAACTTTGTAAGAAAAATGAAGAAGGGAATCGGTAGGTACAAAGGAAAATTACCTTTCAAATGTTTTAGCTGTGGTGATATAGGTCATTATGCTTCAAGATGTTTGAAAAGAGCTATAAAAAATAAGAGAAATGAAAATAAAGGGAAAATGATTAAGAATTCTTATTATGTGAGAGAAGATGTTGATATTTTTGATGATGAATATGATTATGGAGACTTTGATGAAAATGAATGCTTGTTCTTGGCTATAAAAGATAAATCTAGTTCTGCTAACTTTGAAATTTGTGGAAAGGAAATTGTTTCAGAGAAGAAGGATAAGGTTGAAGGTACTTTGGTATCTACTTTTCATGTTAAATAAGATAAGAATTATTGGGTTCTTGATAGTGTCTGCTCTAATCACATGAACAAAGATTAAAGTAAGTTTGTTAAACTTGAAAAATATGATGGAGGACTCGTTAAATTTGGAGATAATTCGGGAGCTAAGATTTGTGGAATAGGTTCAGTTAGTTTTGATGGAAAGAATAACATTGATAATGTTTACTATGTTAAGGGTTTAAGGCATAAACCTTCGAGTGTTGGAAAAATGTGTAACAAAGGATATAATCTTGTGTTTAAGGATGAGACATGCGAGATCAAAAAGGGGTTTGGAACTGTGATTGCGACTGCTAAGAGAACAAATGGAAACATTTATCAGCTTAAGGGTGCCTATGGACATTGCTTTATGTCACATATTAGTGATAGTTGGTTATGGCACTGGAGGATGTCATATGAATTTTGATAATTTGGTGAGAATCAGTTCAATTCATGCAGTCAGAAACTCATCGAGAATCACAAACCGTATCAATGTTGTCTGTAGGGTGATGGGTGCAAAATGTGTTCAATTTTTATGTCCCTTTTCCCTTATTCCATTTCTATTTTTCCTTTCTCCCAAGTCCTTGCCATTAATTGTTAGGGAAATAAAGAATATTTGATATGTTTTCAAAGAGGAAAGAATGCTTTTAGAATGCTGAAATTGTTGAGGTAATGATGTATTTTGGATGGTTTAATACAAGAACTAAATGTGAAGGAGGAACCAACTCTGTGAATGAAAAATCTTGAAAGGCATAAGATGAGAAACGTGGGCTGCATATGATGGAATTCTACCTATTTTTGTTTTTTATACCTTATTTCAAACAAGTTTTTTTTGTAACTGTTTTGGGTTTGTGGCCTGCGGCCAACCCAAGAACTATAATCATCTAGTTTGTTGGCCATCAACCCTAACAAAATGAAATACTCCTTTTGTTTTATCTCATGATAGTTTGAAAGATTGGACATATATATATATGTGTGTGTGTGTGTGTGTGTGTGTGTGTGTGTGTGTGCTATGATTTGAAAATGATAGATAGAATATACATAATTAAGAAGATTGAAAATATCGTTTCGTTCCTAAATGACTGATCAGTTGTTCATGGCTTGAGTTAAAGTAACTGGTTCTTTTCTGCTCACCTCTTGAAACTATACATAATTAAGAAGACTGAAAATATCATTTCATTCCTAAATGACTGATCAGTTGTTTGTGGCTTGAGTTAAAGTAACTAGTTCTTTTCTACTCACCTCTTGAACCGAAGGAAGGGCCCCCTCTCGGGAAGCTTGGTGAGATCGTTCTATGTTTTATTAGTTTAGATATTTTGTGTTTCATGCAATTTAGTTTTTGTCAAATGTATGTTTGTTAGGTGTGCTGTGATTTAGTTTAACTTCTGTTCAAGTTTAAAGATTATTGATAATTAATGATATCAAGTTTTCACAATCCATATTGAAGTAATTTTCTAAATATTTTCTGGATTCAATTGTGTAGAATTTTTTTACATCAACGTTTCGGATTACACTTCGTGATCCATCATTAGAATGGTAGAGTAAGAGGAGAAAATGGTAAATTGTAGACAAAGACAAGCTAAAAAGGAGAGAGGAGGGGGAAGGAAATGATGCACATGGTTCAAGGGCCAAGACAAAATAAATAAAAATTAAAAACTAAAATTAAAACAAAAACCAAACACAAACAAATTCAACACCAAACACATATACAAAAACAAAAAACACACTTAAACATAAACAATTACAAATTGACCACAAACAAATCAAGGTAGACACATATAAGCACATACAAAAACATAAACCTAAACATAATATACATAAACATATAAGAACAAAAAAACAACATAAACCTATACATAATGAACATAAACAAGAAAACCAAATACTCAACATAAACCAAAACAAAACCAAAAGTGAAAACAAGAGAGAGAAACATAACACAAACCAATCCAAAAATAAACAAGAAACAATAAACCAAAAAATATACACAGACAAGTAAGAAATAACCAAATAAAAAAAAAACTAGAACCCCAATGAATTATAGTTGAGATAGTTGGGTGGGAGCCCTATCTTATCTACATTACAGTGGGAACTCGTTAAAGCCAAAGCTAAATGACGTGCTAAAATTATTTGTTGATCGTTACATTTTGAGATCCATAATTTCAAGTGGAGAATTATAATGGGATGCCAACAACCCTTTAGCCCCCCACCAACACCACCATCCAAAAAAGCAAAGCGCTGGGTGGGTGGATATAGTTGGGTTTTCCTTGTATTTGACCTAGTAGTTTCATAACCATAGATAACAGTGGAACTGGAGCCAATTGATCTCATTGAAGAACTATCACTCACATAACCTATTTTAGTAATGGGGGCATAAACAAATTGAGATAGAGTGTAGGTAGAGTAAAACTTGTTCATTGAAGATCCATAGCCTACCATAAAGGGTAAAGCCCATTGATTTTCAGGTGGAAGCAGTAAAGACGTAGGTGAGGGTAAAGACACCTAAGGCAGGAGAGGAAGAAACACCAGTTGATGAAGTTGTGCCAACACCACCAGTGGCTAAGGCATTAAGGGGGGGAGCATTTCCCACAAAGATAGAATGATAGAAGGCCCTTATGCTATTTCCCTTTAATAAAGGAAGGGTTCATCGAAGGCATCACTTAGAGTTCCGTAGCTAGTTAAGCGAGAAAAATAAAATACAACTAAGGTACTACATGAACATGACCCGGTTAAGGGAAATAAAGGGCTTATAGGGAGCTTAAAGCAGTTAGGAAAAGATATCAATCATCTTTTACTCTATATAAGTATATAGCTTTATTGTGCCTAGCGACCACTTTAGTTTAGATGCTAATTATCACATAGGAACATGTGTCCCTATCACTGGTCCACTCCATACATTTCCCATGAATAGGTTACCTTATGTGTTCATCTCCTACCCACTTAGAGCTACCACGAGAGAGCATAGGTGCTTCTCAACCCCTAGCTAATAGGTTGACCTATTATACGTATTTCCTAATACCCAAGCGAAGAATCAACCCAACTACAATGATCTTTATCTACTCGACTGAGAATGAGATGAGAAAAATAGATTGACCCAACGTAGGTGGAGTGGGTAACAACTTAAAGAGAGCTCCTATACAGGGAAAAACATGTATAGCTCTATCTCTATCTCGATCGATCTATCCATTGATGGTTGATCAATCTTTGTCTCTATCCCTGTCTCTTTGTCTGTGGGTAATGGGTAATGGTAATTGATATGTAATAGGGCTATGAGTGTTGGGTGCTGGGTATGATCTTTTGGAGTATTGGGACTCCTCATTAATGAGAGCAGGGGTAGTTCCTGTGGGTGAATATAGGGGTGGTCCCTCTATTTGTGAATATTAGGGTTGGGCTGAGGTGGTCCCTATGGGCTATTAACTGACTATAAGTAGGGAAGGGTTGACTGATTTGTGCAGTCAGGGGCCCCTACCATCCATAGGATCCCATTCCCCCCTTAAATCCTCCCCAAGGTAGTTTTTCTAGTTAGGTAATAATAAGTGGTATTATGTATAGATGAAAGGTGGCCATTGGCCTGCCCACCCCCCACACCTACCCCTACTAATAGAGCCCATAAACTCAGTCAGGGGGGGTGGGCATGTTATGTATAGAATCTAGCCTTAATTAATCAATGAATTAATGTTCTTGCTAATATAAGCTAGAGTAAGCCCTACTACTATCGCCCTCTAATGCCATATAGTAGGGGCCCACCTTGTGCTTTGCTATCGACCTACACTTCGCTACCACCAACCCCACCGATGAACCCCATTGACCAAAGGACACTCACCCCACCTAAGGCCATATGGTTGGTGCCAAAGGCTGTCTTAGGTGGGAGGAAATAAGTTTTGAGGGAGGTAGGAGGATATAGAGTTTCCCCAACCCCACCACCCATGCTCTCCTTTGGTTAATGGATAAGGCTTGCCTTCGACAGCTGACCATATTGGCGTTAGGTCCTGAAGGGAAGGCGGGGATTATAGTTCTGAGTTGGATTCCCCTTCCTTCTTGTGTTATTGGCAGCAAGATAAGCTAAAAAGAGAGGTTAGTTGGCCCTTATCCAGGGACTGACTTTAGTGACTCGACTTAAAGCGGGACTAAGAAGGCAGCTCACTTCTTCATTGGTTCATCATTTATCGATTTCAAAGGGGAGCTAAACTATGATTCCAAACCTGAGTTGATAATACAAAACTATAAGAGATGGTGATTTTAGAGAGGTATTTAACAACCCTTGATCCTAATTTCCCTACTATTCTAAGGGGGCAACTCGAAGAGTCAACTAAAGCTAAAGTTCCTTCAGAATGGAAGATTTATAACCAGTTCCACTCATCATTCTATCTAAAGGCTGGGTGGGGGGGAATTATTAACAAAATCTCCTTGAGGCACATAAAATTGGATAACAAACTCACTCAGGGGTGGGTGGGAGGCTATGGATTGGGGGCACTCAACCTACCCATAATTCATAGTTGGCACTGCTCTATTTTGATAGTGGAGAGTCAACTAGAGCTGAGTGTTGATTTGAACCCATGGCTATCATGAGAAGAACTTTAATTTCATCCCTCTCCATTGGCTATAGATGGGGGGTATGACCAACAGTATTCAGAGCAAAACATAGGAATTTGATTGGATCTAGGGAGAGGAACAGAGTCTTGAGACTACATTCTCCCCTCTGGATAGTCAATTCATTCTTCCATTTCTCTCTGTCTTACTTCTAATGGGATGGGAAACATTTCAAACATACATAAAGGAACATAAGAGATAATATGCATCACCCAAACCTAATTTTTTTTCTATCTTTCTCTCTTTCTTCATCAAGATTTGATCGGGGGCCATCGTTATTAGTATTGATTCATTCATCCCTCATATCGATTGAGAATTCAAGCTTTCAATGCTCCAACTATAGTAGGGCTCCCACCCGAGGTGGACCCCACTGACCGAGGCTCCACCACCACCCTAGGGCACATCTCTATATCCAATTAATCTACCCCCTAGGAGGGGCCCCTCAGTGGGGTTTGAATATAGGACGGTGCGGTTAAAAGCTAGGTTCAACGATGTTTCTCTGTAGGGTGGTGGGCTTCACCCTGGATGGTGGGGTTTTAGGATTTCGATTGACTTCAAAAGGGTGGGATTGACCCTTCTTTCCAAAGGAGATAGTTGGTTCTAGAGATTGATTGATGTTCTCCTCCACTTGAAAGCTTAGTAGCTGAGAGATCCAAAGGAAGAATTATTTCCTTAGCTCCTCGACTCCTCTATAAAGGTAGTTAGGAAGGTATGGTAGGGAGAAACCAACACTCAAAGCATTAATTTTCTCCATAGCTGGTCATAAGACTACCTCTTCTCGGTAACTCGACTATACCAGAGAGGGATTACGAGCAATGCAAGGTATTGATGTTCCAGGGGAATCAACCTTTCTTTCTCATTGCTACCTCCCTCCGTAAGAAATCCTCAAACAAACAAACAAAAGGTAACTAATGACTTTACTCGTTGATGATATTGCCTATAGGCTAAAGGGTCAACTTCAATAAGATGTGAGTGCTAGCCATTTAGTTTTTTTAGGCCCCCCTCTGCATGCAACCATATAGAGAAAATGATTTTTATAAATCTCCATTCCTTTCTTGATTTTAGGGGGAACATTTCGGGCTCGCCTTGGGTGGTTGCTATAGCCTCAAAATTTTTCCAATAAGGGTTTTGAGTCATGATATTATATTATGTCTTAACGACAAATGGGAACTAAGCGAATCAATAAGTGTCAGGGTGGGTTGGAAGAAATAGTTTGGTGGTTGACCTCCATTGTGACTCCTTTCAATAGATGTTCATTCAGATGGATGAACTTGTGATTACTTTCTATAAGGGAAATTGAAGCTCTTCTACTCTAGCTATGTCTGAGCATTTTGAATGGCACAAAGCACCATTTGCAATAAAGTATGAGAGAGGATCAACTTAAGTCGAGTGGATAGAGTAGGGAGATATCGAGCAAAACCCATCATTGAAAGGCATTGGTAGCACCCACTACCATTCCGAAATGCGTTCATCAACACAAGGGCACATAACTTCTTTCTTCACTTTTCTGCACCACCCAGGGCCCATCTCTATATCTTGCCACCCCCTAGAACCAATGGGGTCTGCCTTTGTAGGGTCGACATCAACCATTTTGGGAGAGGGAGAGCAGAAGGAGATGATTTCTTGCATCACCAAAATTAAACAAACCAGAAGTTCACCAATGGCTTGCTTTAGAGGGATGAAATCCAAATAATGGTATGCTGCATAGAAGATCTGGTGGAAAAATCCTTCATGCAGATAGATAGCTTCTCGAGTTGTTTGATTGTTCCCCCATGACCCCTTTATTTCTCTCTTTATGTATCAATTTCAATTGGTTTCCCATCAAACTGAGCGCCATCTACCTCAACTACATTGGGGTTCTAGCCATTTATCTTCTAGGGGTCAGCTAGAACCCGAGGCCCCCTACTATTCTAAGGTAGTTGAGGTAGAGTTAGAAGTAGTAGTTACACAATCCTAGTTGATTAAGCAATGAAGTGAGTGAGAGAGACACTAGTAGTTTATCTCGTTGACTGAGAGACCAAACCCACATGCCTGACCCGCTTGGAAAAAATCATTATCCATCCCCAGGTGTTGGGAGGTGGCCTACGAGAAGAGGTGCCATAAAGGAACTTATTTGACCAAGAAAGAGAAGGGAAATGAAGTGATTTATCCCCACCTAGGGTGGCAATAATGCCTCGGGGCTGGGTCCAAATGATGATTATTCATGTGACTGCAATAGTACTCCCTCCTACCTACCCACTTATTGATCATCTGGGCCTCAAAGCAAACTCATAGGGGAGAGAAGGATGGGGGTAGAGGCATGAGATGAGTAGAGGAAGGTTGAAGCAGATCCAATTAGCAGAGTTTAGTCATAAACGAAGGCGGTTCGCTACCTAGCTATAGCAATCTGATCAACCATTCGGATGCTGATGGTTCTATTGGGTGGATAACTGGATCAAAATAATTTAAATATCCAAATTGATCCACTTTTGGAAGATCTACTTGCCCCTCCACCATTGGATATGGATACACTTGATTTGAAAACATTTTCCTCCTACCCACCCCCTATGAAACTGACTTTGCATCTAGATCTACAACTAGAGAATTTGTGGGTGCCCCTGCTCCACTTGGCTCTATACTCGAACACACTGCTACATTCATTCATCCTATAGGCACCTTTTCCTTTGTATTTTCTCAATCAAGTGGATTAGCAAGCTCTTCATTTTGAGCTTCTGGATATGAATCTTCTATACACACATATGGATCTATCTCTAGACCAAACTATTAACCAACCCCACCATCCAGGGCACCAAACCCACTAAACAAGGAATCCACCATTGGGGGGGTGGGAGGCTATAGAGTTGCTCCACCACCTAAGCTTCACTACCAACTGAGGCTCCGCTAAATTCTGACCAAGCCCTTTGGGTTCATCTGGGTAGGTGGGAGGGAATCAACCATTTTGGGTGGGGGGAATTAGCCATGGTTCTCTGGTAGTTGGGCCCTTAAGGACCTACCTATTCATCTTTTCATGGGAGGATAGCCGATACGCCTCAGGTCATAATTTAGTGGAGCCTGGGGGGTAGTGTAGCATAGGGTGGTTAGAAGTGCATGGTGGAATTTAGGCAAAGCCCTGGTACCGACCTAAGATGAATATGGTCGGTGCAGTTGGGTTACTTGGGACTGACCATATATTCCTTTGGTGGCCCAACAGTCGGTGGGGTCTGCCACTGCGGGTGGGGGGGCCAGACCCCACCGACCATATATTCCTTACCCCATTGACCTATTCACAAAGGAATATATGGTCAGTGTGGTTGGGACAAGGTGGGAGGGGAGGATATAGAGAAGGGCCCTAGGTGGGGGGGTTGTTGCCGATGGGAGGATATAGTTGGTGGGGGGGAAGTATAGAAATTTATGGACTGAGTCATATTACGTACGTAATATGGACTGCATCAGTACATTGCACTACTATACCATGTAGTCCTTGGTGTACGACCTATGGAGAATACCCATTTCATTCATTTCCCTTGTTTTGTGTGATCGAAGCCCATTGCTCCACCCATGATTTCACATTTTGGATCTCTCCCATAGCATTTGGGATTGTTGATCAAGGACCCAAACTAGAATGACTAGTTAGTTTGTGAATTGGAGGAGTGAGCACACTTCTTCCTATAGTTAGCGACTGTGCACACCTGTCTATTCCTAAAGCCCTACAAGCGGGATTACTGGAGAAGGAATCCCTATAGATAGTAGGGCAGGGAGGGGATTCATTTCGAACCTGCACAAGTGAGAGGGAACATATCCAAGATTCTAGCATCACTTAGAATGCTATCCCATGGAATGGGAAGCAATTGGGGAAGTGTTATTCTCCTCTAGAAGAAGTGGAGGGTCATTGAAACCTATCACTACCTACTTCTACAAAGTACTGTGGTGGTGTCTAGGGGAGGCCCTCCCCTCTGAAATACTAAGTGTACTTCCTTCCTACATAAGATTCAATATCCAAGTGGTGGGGAGGCTATCTCACTATCTATTTATCCCTCGATTGACATCCCCTTTCGACTTTCATTATTTCACAATTCTAGAGGGAGGGAATTTCTAGATGTCATTTCATTACATCTTATCTGCAATGCTATTAGAGGTAGAGGCCAAAATACCATATCTAATAGAAAGATCTATCTCATTCTTTCTAAAACTGAGCAAAGAGGGCCTTATCCTTTGTTGCCTCCTTGAATAGAGTGAAAAACACTATTGCCTCCCTCCCCTCCTAAGTGTATGGAGTCTGAAATAGTTTACTAATTAGATAGCTACTGGGTTGATAGTTGCCGACCCCACCATCTGAGATGAACTGGAGATTTTCCACCGCCTGAGCTTCACTCATTGAGGGGGTGGGAGAATATAGAGATGGGCCTTATGGTTGGTAGTGAAGCTTAGGTGGTGGGGTCTACTGGACCCCACCGACCATGAGATGAATATGTTAGTTTTGAAGGGAAGGGTGGGTTACATGAATTATAGTTGGGTGGGGCTTACTTGTACTTCCATGAGGAGCCTGCTAGAATTGGCCTTCCCCCCAAAGGAAGGGGGTGGGTACTGAATGGTTTATAATCTAAGGGAAGGGAGGTGTAAGAGTAGTTAGGGAAGGTAGCCAGGTCATATCAGATCATGCTTGACAGGCCGTTGTAATCAACCTTGACAACTAGATACCTTTATAGGGGAAAGCTTTAATAGTAGGGTGGAAAGGAAGGTGATTAGCTCAGAGTTTAGGTTATCCGAATGATTGCTATTTGAAACTCACCCATAACCTTCTATATCTCAATTTACACCCTTACAATATGATTATAATTCTCCTCCTCCTCAGACTTACCCAAAAATTTCTTATGGACATGTCTCACCTTCTTACTGATATTAGGAACCCCTCTCTCAATTTCCCCCTTCCTTACAATACAACTCGAATTTCCCCCACCCAGGAAAGCTGCCCCAATATCTTTCTTCACCCATCCTTCACCCAACATCTATAGCTTGGTACCTATCAAAAACAAATGGGATGAGGTAGGATTTATTTCTTTCAAGTATGTGAGGCATGGATATTCTAGGGCTGTACTCAGATTAAGGGTAACCCACCCTTACTGACTAAGATATAGAACCCGTAGACCCTCTATACTATAGCTTTGTTTCACCCTTACAAGATGGGAAAGAAAAACCCCAACATTACTTAGATTTAGGGTAACCCATCAACCCTATTACTAAGATTATCTGTAATCCCTCTTTCTTAGGCTAGCTTTTCCCTGACAATGATCTTATTTATACCTAACATGCATATTTCTTAACCCTGCAGTTGGTCATGCCTTAGGGGGGAAGATGGAATGGGGAGTAATATTAAGATACCTATCTATTAAAGAAATAGAGAATTAGGGTACTACTTGATCCAAACACACACCCTCCAATTGAACTTTCTCTATATAGCTTGCTAGAAAGACACTTATCTTGTCTGAACTTGAAGATTTCAGCCCTTAGAGTAGTAGGGGAAATTAGTATGTTTTCAAACAAAGTTCATTGGAGCTTAAAAACTGAGCAACCTTTCAGGCCTGAGAATCAATGAGTGGGGTGGACTTGAATCAAAAGGTATCTATTTCCACTTCAAAAGGTATCAAAATGAATGGGATAGAGACTACTCATGGTAGCAACACGAAGGGCCCCTACTCCTAGCCCTAGGTTCGGGAGGCAGTTTTGAACGAAGTTGTAGCATGTGATCTGACTGAGCAAATAAATCAAGCAAGAATGAACCTGGACTACCGCAATATGAGATAAGAAGTTTTCTATGATTCTATGAGATAAGAAGTTTTCTATGGGATAAGAAGCCTAGATTTATATACTAGCAAGGTAAGAAGCTAATGTAGATTCATCTCCCGTCGGCCGAGTGGCAGCTATGGCTATATCCCTATATAGAGAGAGGGAGGTTGGGGAAGAGAGGTTGGGACCGAGTCTATCATCTTAACTCCATACTCTGTACCAAGATTGATTATGTTCCTGACCCCATATCCCATATAGATAGAGTTATGGCCCCATCTATAGAGATAGAGATCTGGGCGGAGTGATTGAGAAAGAGTACCAACTAGATATAGCCGGAGCTCCATTGGGGGTGGCTCTCCCTTGTTGTCTAGAGCCTAACCTAACGATAATTTCATGGGGCCCCTCTATCTATATGGGATATGGGTTCGACTCTAGACTTTGTATAGTGATTCTCCTTCCCCTCCTTGGGGTGTCTCCTCCTCCAAATAGACAGTGGTAGGGGAGTTTCGAGTATAGCTTCCCTTAACCTATCCTAATAAGGGTCATTTCTATATACCCTCGGCCTCCTCGCTCAGGGGTTTTCTCACTCCTCCCCCTTGATCCCATCCCCCTGGCCCCATATATATAGAGGGGGCTGAGTGTATCCTATCTATATTATATATCACGTACCCCTATAGATCCATACCCAGATGAGTGTAGGATGTGACCCCTAGGGCCCCCCTCTAGACCCTAATATATGGGGATGGAGCCAAGTATAGCTTTGGGGGTCAAGCTCCCTGTATATAGATATGGCAACCTGAAGTTAGGCTCGACACACCCTATATATCACCACACTAGATGAATCTCTCTCACCGCACCAACCAACTCTCTCACCAACCAGTCAAGTTGATCCCCAAGATCCCACCACCCAGGGCCCCAACCCCACCTATATCTATAGTGACCCTGTAGAGGAACATAGAGACCTATCTATAGAATATCAGTAGACAGTAGAGGGGGTTGGTTAACACTGGGTAAATGTAGCACAACCTTGTTTCATTGAGAAGGTTTTAATGGATGGGTAACTATACCTCCCACCCTACAGGGGGGATGGGGATAAATAATTAGGTGGGAAGAGACCAATCCCACTCAAGAATCTACTCTGCTCATTCTGATGAGATCCCTAGAACTACTCGATGGTGGGGAAGAGCTGGAACAACATCAATCATTAGAAGGTTTCAAGTGATGCTAAGAGAGCCTGATATCAGTATTGCTAAAATCTACTATAGTTTTGACCAACTATAACTATAGATAGTTGGCTCTACATAGTTACCCATACCGCTTAACATATTGGCCAAGTTAAAAGTCTCAGAGGAGTACCAATCCCTACAATCCCTGTGGGTGGGTGGGAAGCTATAGTTGTGGGCACAATCATTTTGATAATCAGTCAACTATAGCCTCTCTAGCCTAAGATAATGTGGTTAGGTTGGAAGTGCAACATCTCTAACATAGATAAGACTAGTGTTCCAGGTAGGGGGTATAGCTAGTCTTATAGATGTAATAGCTGGATAGATAGCTGAACTAGGCCTTCTTTTTGATGCATGATGGACTAGGGGAACTTAGGAGGATAGCCTTGCCTCAGGTCGGTGGAACCTTATTGCCTCCCACCCACCCTTGGAGGCTCCCCACTCCCGACAAACCCTATTACCTCCCACCAACCCTTGGAGGCTCCCCACCCCCTGACATCAGGTCATTTTATGGAAACCCCCACACACATGGCATCTTTAGATCTATCAAGGCCCTATATATCTATGGGCTGCGACTATAGTTCTTATGCTAGTTCTCATTTCCAAGCTCTGGTTTGACCCCTCCCCATAGTTGCTAAGTTGAGCATGAATGAAATAACCCAATGGTTGATTGCAAGGTGGGGGGAAATCAACTACTATAGTTGGGGTGCTTCCACAGGACGTAGATCTAGACTAAAGATCAATTCATTCCCTAGGACCCCCCCACATGAATTCTCCATAGTTGTGACAATTATAATTGGAGATGGAAATTCTATACATAACATGCTAGGTAGGTGGGAGGAGATAGAGAGGGGGCTATAGTTATAGTTATAAGATAGCTAAATCTTCCTCCCCTAGGGGCTACAGTTATAGTGAGGGCCGTATCATACCTCTTTCCGCCCCCACCCACCCCATTATAGCCCTCATCTAGATAGTAGGCCCCCCCGCCTTCCTCGAAACTCAATTATATGAAAGAAGAGGCCCCCCCACCCCGGGATATATTCCCCCCCACTCCCCCCTCCAATTAGAGTTCCCTTGACTAACTATAGTTGGAAACCACTCTCCAAACTCTTTAGTCAACAATTATAGGAAGGAAAGAAGGAAGGGGGTAAACTAAACATTGAATATAGTTGTGGACCCATGGCCTATTGTTTTTTTAGGCCCAAAGGTTATTGGATCCTCTCCTCTATAGTTGGGTGACGGGGGGCATATTACGTATATAATATAGTTTTACCAACATCAACTATAGTTCTCAATCTTGATTAAGATATGGATATGAAACTAACTATCGAAATATGGAAAAATAATGTTTTGGTTCTGCAATGGCTATCAAACTCAAAGGGATGTTGCTGCTGACCTTTGTTGCTACTTTTGAAATCGATCAATTCAACAAGATCACTGATGGCATCGTTTACTAGCTTTTCCTTTGTATCTCCAGGGTCTACTACTAGAGGAACTACTACCAACTCTCGATCTGGAATAGGATCTGGTGGGACTCCAATACCCCATAGAAAGGGCCCCCTACCAACAACAATGGAATAAAGGCCCTGCATGCAGGGTAGGTGGGTCCCGCTTCTATATCCATTAGTTTTCCATATCTTCCTGGGATGGGTTGGGATAAGTAGTTGGGGGGATGGCCCTATATTCTATTGTTGTGGTGAGGGCCCCCACCAATGTGAATTGAATAAAAGGACTGTAACGTTGATTTCCTCCCACCCCCTTCTAATTGTATGGGGCTAGACTAGAAATTAGGAAAAACACCCATCAATAGGAACCCTATGATACCCACCCACCTGGAAATAGAACCCCCCACCTAGGGAAATGCAAGGTGGGCCATACTATCCTAAGGATCCCCCCATTCTATAGTTTTCTAATGGGCAGCCCTCTAACTATAGTGCCTCCCACAACTAAAACTCCTGGAACTATAGTTTGGAACTATAACTCTCACCCAACTTGAAAGGATTGACCATGCCCTTCGGGATGAATCTATTAGTCTTACCCACTGACCTCCCTACTGCCACCCACTCACCCCGTTGCCTACCTTTCATCGGCAACCAAACATATTGGCCTTAGGTACCGATGAACTCACCCCACCAGGGGGGTGGGAGATATAGGGACCTTAGGTCTCAAAGGGCAAAAAATTTCTTGAGATTTCTTTCTCAACCCAAGGCCCCCCTACCCAAGGCCTATAGGGTGGGGGGCCTTGGGTGGTGTGATCTCCTGGCCCCTACTATTCAATAGGTAGTTGGGGCTAAAGTTCCCAGTCAACTTAGGTAGAACTTGGATGGAAGGAAGATTTTAGTCGATCAGGCTAAGGGGGGCATAAAGGAAACTTTGATCAATGACATTTATGCATATTATGATTCGAGTTGGCACATTCAATTGTAATAGAAAATTCAATTGTAAACTCTCTTGCCTTCTCACCTCTTCTAGCTTCAAATTGATCTTATCTAGGTTGGGATGGTAATATGTGTAAAATATTCGGGATGAAATCACTCTTATGACAGGAGAGGTTTTGTTGTTTGTTGGAACAACTTAGCCATGATTAATTATAGTAGTATTAGCCCCCCACCCATCCCCAGAAAATGGATGACCATAATGAAACAAATTAGGGAGAGGGAGAATGAGAGAAATCCACTCATCTTGTCATTTAGGGTTGCTTCACTCCTCTTCGAGAGATCCTTAAGGTAGGATCATAAATAACAGGTCGAGATAGGGCCTAATTGGTTGCAAGGAATCAATCGATTGATTTAGAATCAACACTATGGTACTATGTTGGAGAGCATCTTGGTTGATCTTTCTTGTCAATCGAGTTGATATTTTTCCATATAAGATCCTCTCTTGTCCTTAGCGAGTAACTAAAATTGGAGAAGTAGAGAAGTTTTCAATGCGACGGGCTTAACAATGATCCTACCATTAAGTTTGAGTGCCTTCTCCCAGATTCAATTTCAATGCTACTTTTCCAGTGGAATGTCCAATAAAGCTTCTTAGAATTAAACAAGTTGAGGAGAAGAACCTGGCAAGTTGACTATTCATCTTTCTATCTCTCCTTTCAATGTGCCGCTATGGGTCGATTCCAGCTCTGATCACCCACCGACCCCACCTGGGGGGGTGGGAGGATATAGGGATGATCCCAACCCCACCACATATCCCATTGACCATGTCCTTTAGGACCTAAGGCCAATATGGTTGGTTGCCGATGAAAGGTAGGAAACACCAACCACATTGGCCATACATTCCTAAATGAGAAGGGAAGGGAAATTAGTCAATGGAGGCATCAGACATAGCAGTGGGGGGAATATGATTGATTGAGATCCAAAGTCGGAGGAACGAGGAACTATAATTCTACCCCACCCCCCACACTATAGAAAGTATAGCTTGATTCAAGCACTTATTAAAGCATATTCTAGCTTATTCTAGTGGGACCCTACTATTTTATAGGTACTAAATTTATATGGAGCATGGGATTGGGGCCAACTATAGTTTCCCACTGGGGCTTGACTAGAGGGAATCATCAGTTGATATGAGCACATTAATTTACAAACTCTAAAAAATACCGATTCGATTAACCCACTTCCTCCCACCCACCCTAGGGCTTTCTCCCACCTACCCCCCTTTAGAATAGTATGGCCATATAATTATAGGCCCCCTCGAGCTTTCCATACAATTCTATGGGGACCTGCTAGAGTAGGAGCCCCTGCAATATGGATGAACCTGCTAGAATAAGGAATTCCCCTACTATTTTAAGGGCCTCCCACCCTGCTTGGGGTTTATCTGCACTTCGTGAAATGAGTGACACATTTTGGAAAGGCACATCGGGTAGGATGAAGACAACATTGGTAGAGGGTGAGGAAAGGACACATGAAAAAAGAAGAAAAAGAAACGGTACTCGATAAGGGGAGGACATAGGTTGAGAAGCAAACATATTGGTAAGGAGTAGCACATTCTACATATCCAGTCAGGGTACAAATATCAATCAGGAGCACACATAGGTTGATCAGAGACACATATCGACAATAGGAATGAACAGATATATAGGCATCGGGGGGATTTTGTAGATAGAGAAAAATATTTCTTCTAGAGTAGATTAGTGGTGCATTTGGGATGTACCTTCACCCCTATGGATAGATAATAGTAGATAGTAGTGCACCATGGCCCTACCTCCACCCCTACTATAGATAGTAGATGCAACCCATTCCATACCATACTATAGTGATGTAGTCCTAGGCTGATTGGGACTATAGTGATGCAGTCCATATTTTATACATAACATGAGTGCTGCACCCAACAACTATTACAAAGATGCAGGGAACCCCAACGCCTTATAAAGATGTGGGAACCCTCCAATTGAATTGACAATGAATCGGTACCACACCTCCAATTGAATGGAATCGATCACAGGTTCTCTGACTGTTCTCTACCCCCAAACCCACCATAGGATGGATAGGGCCTCAATTGAATCAGTAACTATAGTATGGCACCTGCTAGATTAAGCAATTATGGTGGCTAGAATTGAGGTGGGGGAGGGAATTCTCTATTGATTCGATGGGTGATAGCCGATATGATCGGCCCATCTACCTGGCACTATAGTGGGGAGCATATGTGATTTGACTGGTATCACGTAGATAGTGGATGATGTGTGATGGATGAGGTCATTCATCATCTATTATCTCTAAGGGGCGGTGAACCGGCCCTTGATGGGCATGGCATAAAATCAATTTTGGTGTTGGAGTGGTCCCCTACTATCTATAGTTGGTCGAGCGCCCCCTAGATGAGAAAGGGGTGAGGGAATTATAGTACTGTTCATTGAGTGCTTGAAGTGGGGTGGGTGGCCCCTATGGATATATGGGAAAACTACTGGCTGGGGGTACATGGTGTCTTGATTGAACCGATTTCTTGATCTAACTGGTGTATTTAGGGGTAAAATGGTTTGCATAGGGGTCAATCAAGGGTTTTAAAGAGGTTGCTCGGGGGCGGCCCCAAGCCAACATATTTCCAACTGTAAAGCCCTTCAACAAGAAAATAGAGGGCCTCCCTTCATCGAATCCACAACTATAGTAGATAGTTTCCAATCGAATCGGTCTTTTTTAGAGAACGACCCCAACCTCCTCCTCCTCCTACCCACCCCCCATAGAATAGTAGGGTGAGCAGTAGATTTGAGAAGCTTGCTAGAATAAGTTAGAGTATGGGTGAGCAGTTCATAACTATGCCCCCTGGGCTACAAAATAAGGCTGATTCGATTGCCAAGGGTTGGCTTATTATAGTGTATTCTAGCTTAAAGTAGCAAGCTGATTAATCTGCCATATTAATGCACTAATTAATAAAGAATTGTAGTTCATTGTTGTTGTTGGGCCCCTCCCTACTATAGATTTCTACAGTTAGGTAGGGGTTGCTTCTACTAACTTTTCGTTGCCACCACCTCTGCTCTCATTTGAGAAGCCACCTTCCTGAGAAGAGCTCGAGGGTTTATGAACCTTCATCTCCCACCCAATGCTATATCTCCCCCATCGATTATACCATAATTTTAACTTCATTCAGTTGTAGGGGAGACCAAAATCTGAATGGAGATTCTGGTTCAAGCTAAAGAATTAGCCATCAGTAGATTCCAACTCTATAGCCTCCCACTCCCCAAGAGGATAGATGGGATAGGCCTTGGGTGGGAGGCTATAGAGTTGGAATATATGGTTAGGAGTGAAGCTCAGTCAGTCCCAACCCCACTACATATTCACCCTTTGGGCCTTAGGTAAACATTCTCGATTCTATACATAACATGGCCATCAAGGGATAGTAGACCAAGGGTAGCTGGATTTGTTTTTGATTGGCTGGAAGGTTGATCTATTAGATATTGCTAATCTAGTTCCATGGGTGGGAGGATGATAGTCTATAGTGTGGGTGGCCACCCTTAACACCCCCTAGTTGGCATGAAGAAGAGATCCTTGACAATGTGTTATAATCCACCTAGGGAAGGGAAGGATTTCCCTCCCATACCTCCTCTATGCTTGTCCTCCCAACTATCATCCATCCACCCACCCTGGGAAGGATAACTTGCTGATTGAACCACAACTAATACAAATAAACAAGGATGTTTCTTGCTAGCTTAAAGTAGTTAGTTTCTCGGTTGAAGTCCAACTTCCTTTCTTCAGGTAGGATCCCAGGGGAAACTATTCCAATAGATCCTAGGTCAAACTAGGGATGCTTAACTGAACAATTCAACTAGTTAGCTTCTATCTTAACCCCTCACCGAGCATCAATCTAGTTTAGTTGCCAGAGCATCAATCCAATATAGTTTATTTGGAAATAACCATCCTTTCCCTCAACTACCTGGAGCTACTCTTGCCTCCTACATGGGGTTCAATAGTCCTACCTTATTCTAGTTAGAGCTACTCCTGCCTCCTACCGGGGGTGAAGGATGGCAGGAGGGGGTGAGAAAGGGTGGCCGGTGAAGGATGGGTAATGGGAGGAGCTCGTGAGGAAGGTTCCCAACTAAGGGAACTTTTCCAGTGGAAAAAATAGTGGCCTATCAACAATTGACCAAAGCGTGGAGAGCTCCATCCTTCACCCTACAATTTGGATTCATAATTCTACAGCCACGCGGCTGAATCTGTTGAGTTAAGAAAGAGCCCTTTCATTGATCTGATTTGTTAAGTGAGAGTCACCCTTTGATCCATGTGAGTGAGCACCTGATCCGTTTCTATTGAGGATGGACTCTCTCCCATAGTGATCACGATCAAAATTAGACGAGCATTTTCTTTTGCCGCATTTGTCACCACCATAACAACCTGGGCCCTTGTCACCATCTATACAACTCCTCAATATATTAGAGGTGGCCCACCCTCTCCATTCTAGATTATTCATATTATAGACAACTATGGCTCCTCTCTGGGGTAGGTGAGGGCACACATGGATGCCTGATGCTGACACAGATGGATTCCCACATTGATGGGGATGGAGTATGGTCTGGTCTCATTAATCAGAGTCTCCAGTGTAATGGATTAGTTGGTGCTAGACCCATAAGAAAGGGCTGCCTCAAAACACCAACTAACTCATACCCATCAATAGAAATAGAATATGGAGTGGGGTCCCCCAAGAACCATATACGTTGCCTCGTCATGAAGAGTTGGAATGAAGGTGGATCCAATCCATCCCATCGATGGAGTTGAAGGGTTCCATCTTTATAGATAGGGACCTCTCATGGACCCATCTATATAGATTTTTCCCTTCTTTTATATAATTGCAAAATTGATTGGACTAAAGGCCCTCCCTTGTGGTAGTGGTAGTGAGAGGAAGAGTGCGTAAATGGCCTATTTTTATTTTTTCGGGGTAGTTCTATATAGGAATATGATTGCTACTCCTCATGAATGTGGGATTGGGAAACCCACATGTCTCTACCCATGGACCCAATTGGAGATACGAGTTGGAACTATATAGAGACTCCCCAGATGAACCCTACCCCACCCTGCCCCTATAGATTTGATCTATTTGGTTATCTGGCAGGATAACTCCACTCACATGCCCTGTTGTTGTCTCCTAGATGTAGTATCGACGGAGAGAAATCCCTTTCACCAAACATTTTAGTCATGCTAGATTGAATCCAACTAGTTCCATTTAATTCCCCCCCCACCTAGCTCCAGAGCTTTATAGAGTAGGTCACCCCATATATCTACATGGCCCCATGCATGTATATAGAGGAAAATGGATAGAATCAGATGCCCCACCCAAGCTATATAATATTGAGATAGACACCCACCCTCAACCTTGTATATATGGAGGGGGGCCTTAACAAAGTGCTAGTTCATGTTGGTTGGGGAAGAACAAAGTGCCATATGAACTATAGATAGTCGAATTCCACATCCATCAAGGGGGTGAACAATCCGTAATCAAATGAAGTGGCTAGTTCAGACTTGAGGAAGGAAATCAATATCAACATCAACAGGTGTTCCAAACTGATCCAAATCCAACCCCATCTATAGAGATCTGGGTGTTTCAATCAATGATGAGAATGAGACAATTTTCCTCATCTGCCCGACAACCCCCAGTGATATATAGGCATTTGAGCGCCAAATGGTGTATTGAGATGACACCTAGAATGCCCTCAATCAAGGGCCCTGAAGCACCAACTACTTTCTATTGGATATATATTGGCCACATATTGGCCATAGGGCCATATACATATAGAATAGGCCCCCCCCCCGATTTCTCTTCTCAGGGAATTTCTATTTTGTGCTTTGACTATCAAGTCAATAGGTTGATTGTTGACTATTGGATATGGATATCATGTGGATGACCTGATTGGGATAATTTGGCACATAGACTATCCAAAACATACCAAGAAGTCCGCTCCCGAGTGAATGGGTTAGTAGAACTTACTCTGAATATCAATATCCAACCCGAGAGATAGGGATAGGGCCGTGAAGAATCCTACTAACTGGGGAGCGAAACCCAAAACCATATATCTATCTTGATCAGGCAGGCAATCTTCCTCTCATTTGGATCTCAGTTATAGAATGACATATGGGCAATAGGAAACTAGAACCAGGTTGAATATAACCAATTATCATTCTCATTGGGCACCGTAGACCAGTTCTCGTCGAACCCCATGGATACGAGATCATCCATGACACCACCATCGCCATAAAGATCCATCCAGTAGTGGGAGATGCCTATGCCTATGGGTGGGAGGGAATTCTAGTTCTGGGTGGGAGGAAGGTAGTTGAGTGGGTGGGTGGGAGGCTTTATCCCCCACCCATCCCCACACATGGGGGCATTCATTTGATTGGCCTAGGGGGTTGCAATGAAGCGAGAGGTTGTAATTTGTACTATATATGCATGCTGGGATGAAAAAGAAACTGGAAACTAGTTGGGACTTACTTCACAAGATTGGTTCATGCACACATTGCTTAGAATAGATGGGCCCAGGTTCCTGTTGAAAAGACCGAGGTCAGGTTGTGTGCTGAAGACTAGTGGAAAGATGAATCTTGTCATGTATGTAGGAGCATAAGTGCTCTACACCTCAAGGAATAATTGGGTCCCCAACCCTACCTTAGCCTATAGATAGTAGGGGCCTACTCCACTATTATCTCAAATTAATCCTCAATTCGCATAGTGGGAACTTCATGTGGAGATACAAAAGGTGTACAAAAGAGAAGAGCCTATTCTTGGTCATTGGCGAGGCTCGTGAATCATTTCTCCTCTAATCCCACCCTGCTTCCCACTTGATACCAATCTTTGGGAAACAATTATCCTCCCATGGAACAATGACATCTACCGGGTGAACTTCCCTAGCTACCTCCTTCTCTGACCCTAGGCCCCTTAGAATAGTAGGAGGCCAGTGGGGTTGGTGGGGAAATGGAAATCCCTCATCTATAACTCCTGAAACTTGAACTAAGATTCCCTCCTTGCATCCCTGCAAATTTTATTCTAGGGTTGGGTGGGCCCCTACTATTCTATGGGCCATTGGCCACCCTAGATCCATAACCCCTAAAATAGTTTATGGTAGGGAACTTGCTAGTTTAAGGAACTATAGTTTCCCACCCACTAAAGTTTTCCCACCCACTTGAACTATAGTCATCCCTTAGAATAGTAGGGGACCACCCTCCGAACTAAGATTCCCTCCCTCAACTATAACTCCTTATTCTAGCAGGTTGATCAATATAACCACCCACCCCCACTATAGTTGGTTTTTAAATGAGTAGAGATTTGTAGCTGGGAGTAGTACTGGTTTGGTTTGGTGTTCACTTGGATAGGTAGAGTGCTGTATCAGATCTATTCAATGAATGCTTACATGAATCCTACATCGTACATAGTTGACATCCTACATACACTACAGGGCAAGAGAGGATCCGTTCAATGAATGCTTACATCCTACATCCGAAGATGTGTTAGATTCAAATGTAGTGAGAGGGCCCTACCTAAGATAGACCCCATTCTTAGGATTTTTCCACCGGTTCTGAGGGGTGGGATGTTGGTATGTGGTGACTGATCATGCTATATTGTATAGCCCATGGTATACTGTACACCCCAGCCCCTATCCTTGCTAAAAAAGGAAAAATCTAATTTTGTAGAACCTTAAAATCTGGAAGCTTCTAAGCTTGTTAAAAAGGGGTACGGATGGGTATTATAGTATGATGAAAAACATGATTATTCACAAGATTGTAATATATTTTACACTAGATAATAAAATTATTGGATGGTTGTGGTTTGGTGGATGTAGCCCAGATTGGGTGAACCACATTAAATTCTCTGTGTTAAGATTTATTATGTGTGTATTTTAGTTTCTTTGTTTATTAATTAAATATGCATTTAATTGTTAGATATCTGCCATCTCTAACCCTAACAAGTGGTATCAGAGTGGGTTGTGTTTCAATTATCATCTGTAGGAAGGTCTCACGGTTGAGTGGGAGTGTCACGATTGAGTGGGAGCAATGGCAGACGAGGGTAAGAAGGTTGATAAGTTTAACAGGCAGAACTATCAATTATGGAAGATGCAGATGGAGGACTATCTCTATCAGAAGGATTTATGGTGGCCATTGGAAGGGAAAACCAAGAAACCTGCAGCAATGTCAGATGAGGACTGAGAGATCTTGGATAGAAAGGCTCTTGGCAATATTCCTCTATGCCTGGCACAATCAGTGGCGTTCAATATTACAACAACAAAGACAACTCAAGAGTTGATGGAAACCTTGGCGAAGTTATATGAAAAGCCTTCCACTTCGAATAAGGTATTTCTTATGAAGCGTTTATTTAATATGAAAATGGTAGAAGGTGGGTCAGTTACTAATCATTTGAATGAGTTTAATACGGTCACCAGTCAATTAACTTCTGTAAAAGTAAACATTGATGAAGAAGTTAGGGCTCTTTTGATTTTGTGTTCTTTGCCTGAAAGCTGGAATAGCTTGGTAATGGCTGTTAGCAATTCTATTTCTGGTTCGAATACATTGAAATTTGATGATGTTGTTGGTGTTATTTTGAGCGAGGAAATTCGTAGGAAAAGATTAGGTGGAACATCCACATAAGGCAGTGTTTTAAATGCAGAAAGTAGGGGCAGAACAAAGGAGAGAGGAAACGATTATGGAAATCATGGGAAGTCACGAGGAAAATCAAAGGACAGAAGGTCCCAATCTAGAAACAAGAAGGATTGCTGGTACTGTGGTAAGCCGGGTCATTTGAAGAAAGATTGCTGGTCTCGAAAAAATAAAGGAGACAAAAAGGAAGTAAAGAGGAAAATGTGGTAAGTAATAAATCTGATGAGGATGCTTTGATTCTTTCCCTTGATAATGCTGATGATTCTTGGGTGTTAGATTCAGGGGCTTCATTTCATGCTACCCCCCATAGAAGTTATTTTCTTGATTATGTCCAAAGGGATTTTGGGCTGGTTTATTTAGGAGATAACAAACCCTGTCAGATTGTTGGAAAGGGAAGAATCAAGATTAAGTTATGCGAATGGGAATCATTGGCTACTACATGAGGTAAGGCATGTTCCAAAGTTAAGCAGAAATTTAATTTTAGTAGGGCAACTAGATGATGAAGGTTGTGTTGTTACATTTAGTGATAAAAATTGGAAGGTCACAAAGGGTGCCTTAGTGGTAGCAAAGGTGAAAGTAGGCACCTTATATCTTTGTGCAGGTCATACTTGTTCCTTCTACTTTAATTGTTACAAAAAATGTATGTCAATGTTAGGAATAGTTGCTGCAGTTGAAGGTAGAAGATCCTAGTTCTGTGGACTTTGACAGCGTGACATAATAGACTTGGGCATATGAGTGCAAAAGGTATGAAAGTACTTCATTCAAATAATGTTTTACCAGGTCTAAAATGTGTTAATATGTATTTCTGTGAAAGTTGTGTGTATGAAAACAAAAGAGAGTAAGTTTTCTCAAGGATGGGAAGCAAAAGAAAGATGAGAAATTGGAGCTTGTGCATACAGATGTATGGGGACCAACTTCGAGGTATCTTCTCTTGGTGGCTCTCTGTATTATGTTACATTCATTGATGATGCAACTAGAAAAGGGTATTATGGATTTATTTCCTTAGGCAGAAATCTGATGTATTTGAAACTTTTAAAAAATGGAGAAGCTTGGTTGAGAATGAGACGGGTAAAAGGATAAAATGTCTCAGATCTGATAATGGTGGTGAGTATTGCATCAAAGAGTTTTAAGATTATTGTTTCTCTAATGGTATTTATAGGCAGAAAATGGTTCCAAAGACTCCCCGCGAGGAGAAAATGGCATGGTGGCGCATGAATAGAACAATAATAGATGCCTGGAGACTATGAGATTGCATCTTTGGAGCTGCCTTTAAAATTGTGGGCTGGCCTTAAGCTTCTTTGTTTGTTTAATCAATAAAGGGTCCTTCTAATCCTTTTGGGTTGTGACATTCTAGAGGAAGCGCGGAAGGTACAGAAGGTGAGTTATTCTTTTCTCAAAACAGTTGTGAAACATTGCACATGAATTATGAAAATAGAACCAAGCTTGATGCAAAATCAAAGAAATGTGTATTTGTTGGATATGGCATTGATGGTGGTTATAAGGCTTTGGGATTTTGAAAATCAAGAAATTGTGAGAAACAAGGATGTCATATTCAATGAGAAAGTATTGTACAAAGATCTATTGCTCCAGCATGAGAAGAAAGAAAATGATTATGCAGTGTTGGATGATATTCCAAACAATGATGTTCCAGTGGTTCCTCATGCTGGGCAACAACAACAACAACAAATACCACAAACTCTTGTTAGACGATCCTCAAAGATAAGTAGACCTCCAAAAAGATTCTCTCCCTCTTTGTATACTATTTTGTTAATTGATGCTGGTGAGCCAGAATATTATGATGAAGCTATGCAGGTGGATACCAAGGTTCAGTGGGAGCATGTAATGGAAGAAGAAATGGACTCCTTCCTGATAAACCAGACTTGGGAATTATGCAAGTTGCCTGTAGGTAAAAAGGCTTTACCAAACAAATGGATTTATAGGCTGAAAGAGGAGGATGGAGTTAAGAAGAGATTTAAAGCCAGATTAGTTGTAAAGGGATTTGCACAGAAAAAGGGTATTGATTTTGATGAGATTTTTTCTCCTATTGTTAAAATGACTTCTATTCGTATTGTTTTAAGTATTGTGGCTGCTGAAGATTTGCATTTAGAACAACTTGATGTTAAAACAACCTTTCTCCATGGTGATTTGGAAGAGGAAATATATATGGATCAACCACAAGGATTTGAGGTCAAAGGTAAGGAGAAACTAGTGTGCAGATTGAAGAAAAGTTTATATGGCTTGAAGCAAGCACCTCGGAAATGGTACTTGAAATTTAATAGTTTTATGGCTGAGCAAGGCTACAACTGGTGTAATTTTGACCATTGTGTTTATTTTAAGATGTTGGATAATGACAACTACATTATTTTATGTTTATATGTTGATGACATGCTTGTAGCTGGGTCTAACATGGATCACATAATTGAGTTAAAACAACAGTTAGCAAATTATTTTGCTATGAAGGATTTGGGGGTAGCAAAACAAATCCTTGGTATGAAAATTTGTAGAGATAGGAAAAATAGAAAATTGTTTTTATCTCAGGCTAATTATGTGAAAAGGTGTTGCAGAGATTTCATATGGAGAATGCAAAAGCTGTCAGCACACCTTTGCCTAGTCATGTTAAATTGACTAAGGATATGTGTCCAAAGACACAAAGGGAGGAGGAAGAAAAATGTCCAAGGTACCATATGCTTCCAGGCGTAGGCGGTTTGATGTATGCCATAGGTATGCACAAGACCGAGATATTGCACATCTTTGTAGGAGTTGTTAGCAGGTATTTGAGTCATCCCGAAGTTAAGCATTGGAATGCAGTAAAATGGATTCTCGGGTACTTGAGAGGTACATCTAATAATTGTCTATGTTTTGGGGGCTCTAATACTAATTTAAAAGGCTATGTTGACTCAGATTTGGCAGGGGATATAGATACCAGGCGAAGTACCACAGGTTATGTATTTACGGTTGGTGGGACAGCAGTGAGTTGGATTTCGATTAGAAGGTGGTTTGCTTTATCACCCGCGAGAGGTAGAGGTATGTTGCTACAACAAAGGGTGGCAAAGTAGATGATATGGCTGCAACTTTTCATGGATGAGTTGGGAAAACAACAGACTGGAAATTACTTGTTTACAGATAGCTAGAGTGCTATACATCTTGCAAAGAATTCTACTCTGCATTCTAAAACAAAACACATCCAGTTGAGATATCATTTCATTCGGTCAGTGTTGGAGGATGGATAGGTTAAGCTAGACAAGATACATATAGATGTCAATCCAGTGGATATGTTTATGAAGGTGGTGACAAGGGAGAAGCTGAGCTCCTCTTCAGCTTCGATTGGTCTTTAAGGTTGAATTCAAGTATAACAGAGTAGCAGGGTCCAAGGTACTTATTTCCAGTGGGCGCTGTAATTGCAGCAGTGTTGTCCAGGATCAATCTCCAAGTGGGAGATTGTTGGTATGTGGCAATTGATCATGCTATATTGTATAGCCCATGGTATAATTTTTTCCATGATCACCGAAAAGGGAAAAAATCAACAAAAAGGAAAAATCCGATTTTGTAGAACCCTAAAATCGAAGCTTCTAAGCTTGTTAAAAAGGGGTTCAGATGGGTATTATAGTATGATGAAAAATGCGATTATTCGCAAGATTGTAATATGTTTTACACTGTATAATAAAAGTATTGGATGGCTGCAGTTTGGTGGATGTAGCCCAAATTGGGTGAACCACATTAAATTCTCTGTGTTAAGATTTATTCTATGTGTATTTTAGTTTCTCTGTTTATTAATTAAATCTGTATTTAATTGTTAGATATCTGCCATCTCTAACCCTAACATGGGAGGCAATAGAGTTTCTTTTCCTACCACCTGGAAGAGCTTCACTCACCTGCCCTTTGGGACCGATCTATTCATGTCATGGTTAGTGGGGTTGGGGCTTATACGACCACCTAGGCTTCACCACAGGGGGGTGGTGGGAGGATATAGATATGCCTTAGGTTGGGAATGGATATTGATGAAATCACTCGATGCCTATAGTTTAGTAGGGCATCACGAATCATATTACGTATATAAAATACTTGGATCCTTTCAAGTCGAAGCAGATCATTAGATATCTGAAGCTTTGAGAGTGAGATCCGATGTAGTTGGAAGGTGAAGGGGCAAAGGCACCACTGGGAGAATTAGAGAGAATCAGTGAGCTGACTAAGAGTTACTTTCTGACATAGTTGAGTGCTATAAATGGAGGTAGGAAGGTTGAGTGGATGTTCACCAATGGAAGCTAAGCCGGGTCTTTGCCCCGATGTCTACACTATCTTAATAGAAAGGAGGGGGAATTGGAAATGACAAGACAAGTCCTTACCAGGCATTTAAAGCTATGGTTGAGAATGAAATGGATTTGAAAATTAAATGTTTGAGGTTTGAAAAGGTGGTGAATTCACCTCCAATGAGTTTAACATGTTTTTTGAAGTTCATGGAATAAAGAGGCACTTGTCTTCCCCTATAAATCCTTAGTAGAATGGAGTTGAAAGGAGAAACTAGACTATTCAAGAAGCCGCTAGGACTATGATGAAAGGGACAAATCTATTAGAAGTCTACTAGAGAAAAATATATTCATACTATTGTTTACCTACTTAATAGAGTTCAAGCTAAAGCTAACACCACAAAGACTCCCTATGAGTTATGGTATGGAAGGATTCCTATTGTGAAATATTTTAGAGTATTTGGAAGCAAATGTTATATCAAAAGAGATGAAGAAAACTTAGAAAAGTTTGATGCAAGGTCTGATGAAGGTATCTTCCTTGGATATTCTACTAAAAGAAAAGCTTACAGATGTTACAACAAAAGGATGGGAAAGATAGTTGAAATTACAAATGTTAAGGTTGATGAAAATTTATAAAATTCAATTGCAGTGGATGGATATGTGTTAGATGAACTTGATTGCAGGGAAGCAGAAGAAGAAAAAGCTAATGAAGAAGAAGTGTAGAATGAAGAGGAGGAAGCTCCGGAGAAGACCCCTAAGACCCCTAAGTATTTTCAAAAGAAACATTCCAAAGATTAGATCATTGAAGACAAGAGGAAATGTGTATTGAAAAGAAGCAAAGTTGTTGAAGCAAAGGTAAATCTGTGTTTACTTTCTAAAGTTGAACCTAAAAAAGTGAGTGAAGCATGTAAAGATGAACATTGGATGAAGGAAATGGAAGAAGAACTTATGCAAATAGAGAAAAATTAGACTTGGGAATTAGTTCCTAGACCAAAAAACAAGAACATAATTGGAACTAAGCGGGTATTCAAAAAAAAGCTAAATGAGAATGGAGAAGTGGTAAGAAACAAAGCAAGAATTGTGTGTAGGGGTTAATCACAAGTGAAAGGGATATAATTTGAGATATTTCCTCCTGTGGCTAGGATGGAAGCTATTAGAAGGTTTTTGGAATTCACAACATACAAAGACTTTAAAGTTTATTAGATGGATGTGAAGTCTACTATTTTGAATGGAGAATTGGAAGAATAGGTTTACATGGAACAACCAAAAGAATTTTAGTTATCAGATCAATCAGATATGGTATATAAATTGAAGAAGGAACTATATGGATTAAAGCAAGCTCCTAGAGCTTGGTATGCAAGATTAGATAGGTACGTGATACAACAAGGATTTCGCAAGGGCATTGTAGATAGTAATCTTTACTTCAAAATTAAGGAAGACAAGATATTGATAGTGGTTATGTATGTGGATGATATTATCTTTGGTGGAAATGAAGCTATGTGTAAGAAATTTGCTAAAGAGAAGCAAAAATAATTTCAAATGTCAATGTTTGGGGAGATGAATTTCTTCCATGGGCTACAAATCAGTCAAATAGATAAAGGGATTTTCATTTCACAGTCTAATTATGTCAAAGAGATGTTGAAGAAGTTTGGAATGGATGATTACAAACTGGTATGCACTCCTATGGCGACTCATTGTAAATTGAGTGAAGATGATGATTCACCTAAGGCTGATTAGAGAAAATATAGATCTATGATTGGTGGAATAATATATTTAACTACTACTAGACCAGATATCATGCATGCAGTTTGTCTTGTGGCTAGATTTCAAGAAGAACCTAAAGAAAAACATGTTGCAATTGTGAGGAGGATATTTAAATATTTAAGAGGAACCCTAAATTATGGTTTTTGGTATCCTAAGGATACTAATTACACATTAATTGTTTATACAAATGTAGATTGGGTTGGTTGTGTTGATGATAGGAAAAGTAAAAGTGGTGGTGCATTCTTTCTTGGATGTAGATTGGTGTCATGGTTGAGTAAGAAGAAAGATTCAGTTTATTTGTCTACTGTAGAAGCTGAGTATATTGTAGCAACATCATATTGTACACAGGTATTATGGATGAGACATACATTGAAGGATATCATAATAGTGTATGATGAGCCCATTTCTATCTATTGTAACAATACAAGTGTAATTAACATTTCAAAGAGTCCAATGATGCATTCAAGGACAAAGCACATATCTATTAGGTATCACTTTATGAGAGAAAAGGTTATGGAGAATAAAGTGAAACATGAGTATGTACCTAAAAAGGATTAGATTGATGAAATATTTACTAAGGCTCTTCCTATGGATACCTTCGAGTATATTCAAGAGAGTTTGGGGGTTATTTCCCCTCTGTTGAACTAGATGCATATGGAGGTGCATTAGTCTAGTGGATCTATAGACCTATCTCTTTTTTGGACTGATGTTGGTGGCTACCTCTCAGGGGGTGTAGGTTGTGTCATGTGTTGTCATTGGGTTGCCAACTTGATTGGGTGTACTCCTAAGGGGGAGTATTCAGAGCAGGTATTTTGGTTTTGTGTTAAAGGAGGAGAAAAATGTTTTTTTTTTATCCTTTTCCATTGATGTCAAAGGGGGAGAGAAAGTATCATGTGAAATTTTTTATCTACTCATGGGGAGAAAAGAAAGGAAATCAGAAGAAAGTGTGTTCAAAGCTGTTATGTTGTCTTTGATGGTTTTTCACATCTTTTGTTTCTATCAATGACAAAGGGGGAAATTTTTGCAAGCATGAAGACGTTATCATTGATTTCAACATGAATTCTACTGATTGGTGTTGTCATTTCTGTCAACTATGTGTTAAGGAAGTTGTTGCATGATGAAGATGTTGAGGATATTGAGAAAATTGTGAAAAAGAGGAAAACAGGTTGTTGTAGGTTATGTATGTGTAGTTAAGATATTGAGGAAGTGTTTTGAGTACATGTAGCTATCTTTTGTTGTAGTGTCTATAGATAAGTTGGAATGAGGTAATGAGCTGAGATGATATCTGTGGTACTTGGTTTCCAAGTGCTTTCGAGAAAATTTGATAAACAGAGTAAACAATGTGTGCAAGTGTTTAAAATGTGCTCCGGTATTGTGCTTAGTGTTTCTTATGTGTGGAGGCTATGCATGTGAAACTTTTATATGTTGTTTGAGGTTGTTATAGGCTATAATATACAAAATTTTGGGTTCTAGATCATTGATAAGAGGAAGTTGTGTTGACCAGTATGTGAACTAGTTTGCACTGTTTTACAAAGGTGCCAGGGAGAAATGCATTTGCTCCACATTTCTCTTCAGTTTCTTTTTAGGACTTGTGGATTTGAAGGAGAGTTAATGGTGTTGTTCCTTGCTTGTGTCAAGAGGAATTGTGGTTAAGTGTATCAAAAGCTTTAGAAGCATGTACTTAATGTTTAATGTGTTTTCACAGGTACTGACCGACCTAGTGTCTACACTACATTCATAAATGTTCAAGTATTAATGGAAGCATAGCATGGTGCGTGAGCTAGAATTAATTTTGGGTCCCAGTTAAGTGTTGTTTTTGGTCCCCTTTCATTCCTATTCACCACGGGAATGTTTAGGTGCCAACCTATTTTGTATTTGTAAATATAATGTATAATTTCTGACTGTGGATAAGGTGTTTTAGGTTGATATAAATAAGAGTGGAGATGTTGTGAGTTGCAAGAAATAATCAAGTGAGAAGCAAGATAGATGCAAGATAGATGAAAGTGATGTGTGTGATGTGAATTTGAGTAGAGCAGTGTGAATTTCAAGTGTTTGGATTCCTAAAGGCAGTGAGTTGAAGGTGTCCGCAATCTTTCAAACAAGACTACGAAAGTGTTGGAGCAATTGTAGTGGATTCCTTGTTGCATTGAGAAAGCGTTCTCTATGTAACATTTCTCTTCAATCTTCTTGTATTTATTTTTGTGGCAATGATCCTTGGTTGTGAGCCTTTTGGATAGTGTTTCCTATTCTAGAAGTGAGCCCTTTTGTACTAGTTTTGTTATTACTTATATTGTGAGCTAATCCTCACCATAGTTTTTCTTGATTGGGTTTTCCACATAAATTTGGTGTTCTCTTGTATATGGTGGTATTTCAGTTTTAGTTATCTATATTTCATGTTTAATCATTATAACAAAATAAGTGTTTAATGAATGCATGTGGATCTGATTATTATTGAAGATTTTGATGTTTTGATTAGATATAACTAATTCACCCCCCTCTCAATTGTCTTGTTCATTCAATACACTGATGGTAGGATGATGATGCTGGTTATTGTTGGGATGGAGCTTGTGGGATACTACCATAAGATGGATTGGGTTGATAGTTGTATGTTTGTTGTTGTTGAGGGACATATGTAGGTGGTTGTAGATTGGATTGTTGTTGGTATATGTTGGATGTGAGCTGTTGTGGATTAATATAGAATGCATATTGTTGGGTTTGTTGTTGGGAATATAGGTAATTGGGATTGGATGTGGTGTATTATTGTCATAGGGTATTAGGTGGTGGAGGCGTTTGATAATAAACTTGTTGTCGAGGTGGTTCCACAAATGGTGGAGGCTGATGACAGTAGGGGAAAAGTAATGAGGAATATTGGCATATGTATGCAGAGTATGTGGTTGATATTGTTGTTGGTTTATGGGATTACCTTGAGGTTGTGATGACTATTGTTGAGGAATGTATTGTGTTGATTGTTGTTGTTGCTGATAGGATGTTTGTGAATGGGGAATGAATTGTGTTGATTACTGTTGAGGAATGGATTGCGTGGATTGGTGTGGAGGAATGGATTGTGTGGAATGTTGATAAGGTGGTTGTTGTGGGATAGATTGAGTATGCTATGGCAACGGTTGTTGATAGGATGTGTGTAGTGTTTTTCCTACTTAACTATGCAAGTGAAAATCAAATGAAAAGAAGGAAACAATACAACACCTCAAGATTAGCTTAGTTGAATCTTAGGAAGAAAAAATAAGAAAAAAAACACAAAATATACCTTGCCAAGATTGATTAAGTGGTTGGCCATTTGTTGATTTGTATGCTCCTTTGACAAGATGATGCATGTAATATATACTAAAATGATTATGTTGACATGATGAATGCAATGGATGTGCTTGAAAGTGAGTATGGATGCAAAATGAAAGCTTCAATGCTGCAACAATGGTGGATTTGGATGCTTGAAGTCTAAGTGTGAGAGTATGCAATTGTGTAAGTGATGTGTTGAATGAAATTGTGAAATTGGCTAAGTATTTAGCCAATTTGGAGAAATTGAAATGAATGGATAGGATTAACCCTAGGCTTGGAGATCAATGGTTGAGATGTCATGAGACATCTCAACACATGTGGTGGAGACATGTGGAAGACTAGGTGGAAAGGGTGAAATGATGTGGAGGTGAGGTGGCTTTCGTGTGGAGGTACTTTCATGTACCTTGGGGAGAGAAAAAAGGATTGACTTGTCCTATCCTTCCCCAAATGATGGAAGGATGTGACAAGTCAAAATCCTTCTAGATTTTGGAAAAGGGCATTGGGAAGAACAAGGTGAATTAAAAATTCCCATTGTAAGGACATTGGGATATGGGGGGAGGAGTTAAAAATTATCTTTTAATTCCTCCAAGGATATGGGAAGGATAAAGTGGAATTTAAAATTCCACATGGGATACCTTGAATGAATAAATGGAATTAAAAATTCCAAGTTGGCATGTTGGGAAGATAAAAATGAATTAAAAATTCCTTGGGGGATGGGGATAGCTTCTCCAAAAGGAGAAATAATTTAAGAAGGTTGACTTAGGTACTCATGCCATAATTGGAAAGAGACCTAGGTTAGGGATTAATTAACCATGATTAGTGGTTGTGAAAATGATTAGGTAGGTTATTGATAGGATTAGAAGCAAGTGGAAAATTATGGAGGATGCGACACTAATCATAGTTAGTGGTGTGCACATCCTAATCATAGGTTAATTAAGTTAACTTGGATTAAGGAAGAATTATGGACGATAGTGACATGTAGAGAGAGAAAAAGGATGAATTAAAAAATGATTTAATTCATGTGAGCCAAATGAAAAAATTAAATGAATTGGTCCATTTATTTAATTTGGAGAGGAAAGGTGTAAAGTATTTAATTAAATAATTAAACACTTTAGGGAATGTTAGGAATAGGATAAATATTAATCAAATAATGAATTATTTAATTAATATGGATATGTAGGTGGGATAAGAGAATATAGGGATAAATTTGACCATATGGGAGTGGCCAAATTTAGGTGTCTACATATTGTACATGGCCATAAAACCTCCATAGGTGTGAACTTCTAGGATATTTGAGTAGTGAAAGGAAGTCATTGGACTATGCCAATAATTGATGTCTGGACTACTGTAAGGGAGTAGTTGACATTCACTTGGTTCACATAGGTGAAGGATTGCAAAGTGATACCCTAGTTATGATATGAAAATGATTGAGATGGTAGTTACTCTAATGTATGGGTAATGGTAATTAGAGCTAATCATTGTATTAAGAGGGTTAGAAGGAAACCACCTATAGCACGGGGGTGATCGATGCCAAGTGCTACATGTATTGTGAAGAAGATATCTAGCAATATCACTAGAGTTACAAGGTGGTATATGTCAAAAACTACTTCTTTTGAGGTGAAAAAGCTTGTCACCGATGGCCTAAGGGTGATTGAAGTTGAAATCCATAGGGTTGGATAGATTCACTTGTTGTGGAAATTTCACTTGTGCCTAAATAACCATTGGGATGGAGGGCGGACCCCAATTGTAGTATGAGATACATCAAATCCTCTTCCTAGTTTTTTGATGGTGTCACAATTAGTATGGGATGCTTGCCATCATCATGGTTGGTGTAGAAGATCAGGGAAAAGGATGGGACCCATGGTGTAGAGTGCAATGCACCGACATTCCTTTTTATTTGGGATGCACTAAAAGGATTGGTGTGTTGGAAACAAGCAACACTGAGAGGGGGGTGAATCAATGTTCTGCAACAATTAACTTTATTATTCTGATCATTAACCCACTTTAAGCATTCAACCAAAATAAATATGTAGAAAAATAAAGAAAATAACCACAACACCATAAAAAAAAGGATTTTTATGTGGAAACCTTGTTAGGGGAAAAACCACAGTGGATGGCCAATCCACAATATAATCTGAGTATACTCAAAAAGTTTACAATATGGGAATGCACTTGCATTTAGGCTCACTGCCTAGAGCTCACTACTCAAAATAGGAAGGGACACTACCTTATAAATATTTGGATTAGATCCAAGAGAATGAACTAAGAGAACATCTAAAAATGCTTGATTACAGTTCTGGTTAGGCTAAGTAGTCGATCTTCTATCCTTCTGACTGATTCTACACTTTTGCTCTACTCTGCTCTGACTCGCACAACAAAATTTTTATGTGCAAGTGAAACTGTGCATAAAATATCTCAAATGCCCTTCTGGTATTCACAATACACATCGAAACACATCACATACACACCAAAATGATCTAATAGATCATACATATATATCCGTGACTAAAAATTTAATCGCAACATGTCGGCTTCAATAAAACTTAAGAATATTTGCAACTGTAAGCTCAAATCATGAGTTATATTTGATGCACATCCACAACGGTTGGCCAAAAATTAGCTCAGACCAAAAACAAAATGATCAAACACAAAAAATTTGAATAAACACTCCTCGAATATCCACAACATGTTATAACACCTGGGTTGGCCACAAAACACTGATGAACAAAAAATATCCAATTGGATCTCCAAACTTACACACAACATGATACGAGGCATTGAAATTTTTGGACAACACAATAGATGTACTGATAGACCTCCCATGAGATCCACAACTCAAAATAACAACATAAAATCTGCAAGAGAATCGATGATCACAAAACTGCCCGATGCACTGTTCTTCCTTGACTATCTTCAATCTGCCTGTCGGTATGAGAAAATGGTGTCACGCGGATCCAATTAATGACTAGGATTTCCATCAATGACAACACCAGAAAAAAATTGCAGTGTCTTTTTCCAACAATCTCCCCCTTTGGCATTGATGGCAACACTTAGTGAAAAATGACTAAGTGTCGAACCAAAACCAACATGAATTACACTGCCATAACAAAACTTCAAAAAGAATCTTCAATCTCAGCTCTGAAAAGAAACTCCCCCTATGATGAATATAAAATTTTCACTATACACTTCTCCCCCTTTGAAATCAATAGAAAAAATTGGGGAAACTGAAACAAAATTCCAAAACTGTACAGGCATGAACTTGTAACTTAGAAAGATTTGAAAACATCTGCAAAGTCTTGCTTTAGAACTCTTAAATTTTCATCGCAAACCTTTTTGAGACTCTCCAAAATTGTTATGTGACCACACATTAAAAAATATTGAGTTTCTGTAGATTCTAGGTTCACTGGGTCACTAACTTCCACAACAACTTTAGCTTCCTTCAATGCATTCACCATTAATTCAATCTTCAAACCAATTAGTCCCCTGAGTTCACATACTCTCCCAACAATCTTGTCATTTTCATGCTTCAAGCACCTTATTTTTTCAAGTAGAGATGTTACTTGACCTTCTTGCTTCGAAACATCATCAACTAACAGATTGAAAGTACCAGAAATAGTAGCCAATTTATTTTCAAGATCCTTCACCTTTTTCTCATTCCCTTCAGTAAACTTGGACAAGACCAAACATGCCTTATAGGCCTTTCCACCTTCATATATAGAACCTTGAATATTCTTCATACATGTTCCTAACAGAGTCTTATCTTTTGCAATCACTTCCTTCAACCAACTAAGTCTTTTACCATTAAACTCTTTCTGCACTTTATCCTTGATAGATTTTTCAAGAGACTCGAATTGAGTACTTACAAAATTTATGAGTTTCTTCAGTTCACCGGAGGATGAACTGGATGGATCCTTCACACGAGTCAGCATGATTTTCTCTAGCAGTCCAGATGTAAGACTCAAAAGCTCAGTATCCTCAATGTGTGACTTCAGTAATTCTTCTCTAGCTTTTGCCTAGGCAAAAAATGCAACCTTCATCTTCTGGATTGGGGACAGGGTTGAAAGATTGATTGGGCCTCCAACCAATTTAGGTTCAAATTATTCCTATTGATCCATTAGAAATTTCTTCACTACCTCGACAGTGTCTCTTGCTTCTACAAGAATATCCTTCACTTGAACCTTTTCTCCTTCAATTTCTGGTCCTTTAGTGACTATTTCTTGATTGCCTTTAGGATCTCCAAATTTTTCATAGGGCATCTCCTCTTCTTTAGCTACAACAACCTTAGGAGCCTTAGTCTCCATAGGTACCTTTGTTTTATCCACCTCAGGAGGAATCTAAATTCCCTCAAATTCTGGAGGATCATAAACATTCACATTCTCCTCATTCACATTCTCCTCCTCATTTACATTCACTTCTTCATTTACAACATTAGAAGCAACTTCTTTAGTATTGATCTTGTTTCTTGAGAAGTATGCTTCCAGGATTTTCTTGGTTTCTTCAACAACAACATCAGTTTCACCGATCATGAGTTTGTTTACCCTTGTTTTTCTTTTGAATTCCTTGTGGGATTTTCTCAGGAATGAATCCATCTCCTCAATAGATATTTCTAGAGACAAGTCTACAAGAATTCTGTTTCTCATATTCTCTTCTTCTGTTCTAGCAGTTACTCTTCTCGCCTCCAAAACATTATACAGACTCTTGGGTAAAGCAGACATAATTTCAACAAGAACTTTATTAAAAATGTTCAAATGTTTTATTGTTGCTTCTTCAAGAATTATTTGACCTGATTTATCAAAAGTTTCATACCACTTGTAGAGGGGCTTGAGGTTCCCATCTTTGAAAGAAACATTTTCAACTTCCTCAACTGACATACTTGGTATGTCAAATTTTTCCTTCTTCTTAGCCTTGCCTTCTTCACTGGAAGATTTTATTTTGGTTAGATTTGCAGCTTGAGTGCTGGTAGCCTTCATTTCTATCACATATTCATCTGTATCAGTCTCCTCACTTTCTGAGATAGCTTCATATGTTCTTGTGCTCTTTTTTTTCTTCCTCTTACCAGAAGCCTTGTTATGAGTTTGCTCTAGCTTGGTTGCAGGATAACTCCTTGTTGATCTGGTATGGGAAGAGGGTGCTACTGGACTAGCAGCTTTAGCTTTAGGTTCTTTCCATTTCTCAGCTTCTTCTTCTTCTCCCTTCCTTCTGGCTTCTCTTACCTTTTCTACAAATATCCCCATGGTTTCTGCAAAGAATTCCACTTCTTTCCTTACTTTCTTGATTATTTTAGGCTTCTTTAGCTGAACATGTACTTCCAAACCTCTCTTCTGCCTGATCTAGAGGTTTTCTCAATAGATGTTCTACATACATCTCCAATATTTTCTCCTCAACTTCATATCCCATAGGCATGATCCATACCATTCTGGAATCAAAAACTTCCATTAGGAATTTATCAATATCCACCATGAAATAGATTGTATCTTTGTATTTCTCCATAATTGAAGTAGGGATTCTCTCTCTTGTCTGCATCATATATTATAATTTTTTTTGAAGTACCCCCAGAGGGCAGTATTCCTGGTCTGTCTATCACCACTTCCAAATAAAAAATCTCTTATTTGGAAAGCTACAGGCTAATTCCTTTGCCAATGAACTTTTCCAACACTAGAAATCTCATTCATGAAATAAAAGAACAAACATAGCGGCAGATTACCATATTTAAAGGTGTTCTTTTTGTCCTTCTTAATCTTGTTTAGATTCTCCATCAGTTGACTTCTGAGTAGCTCACACAAGTCATAATCTACAATTTCCTTTACCATCTAGTAAGTTGCATAAATGGCCATACCAGATATTGAATTATCCCAGCTGGAGTGGTAAACCTTGTATCCAATGACCATTGATGCAAATTTTACATCCACTTCAACAATGTCTTCAATTTTCATTGCCCTTCTATCAAATGTTGCACTGGTTTTATCAGTAACTGTTTGATTCTTTATAGATTTCAAAATGGGCAGACCACCAGAAGAGTTTAGATCTGTAACTTCACTTATAGCTTCTTTTGTAATCTTGAAAGGTACATTCAACCACATAAATTTAGCATGAATACAGCTCAAAATGTATCAAACCCATTCGCTTTCCTTAAATATGGGAAATTTCGCAAATTGCATGAACTTCTTCTCTTCTAGGGTTTGGTA
>VDFB02281492.1:402896069-402956756 GCA_007258455.2 Sequoia sempervirens | reverse complement strand
TGCACTCGCATGTATTACCTACCCTCAGTTGCAAGAAGAACCAGACTCGGTATGAACAGACTACATAAAGATTCTTACTCTAAAAGTAACCGGGATAGAGCCTCACTGCCAGTCAGGCGTCTATAGCCTCGACGAGGTTATTGCTGTGATCCTCCTGAACATAGCTCTACTGCCAGCCGGGCGTCTATAGCCCCGGTAGAGATATTCAGATCCCCCTGATGAGTTGAATTCCAACCTCAGGATTTTCAGTATATATTTCATTTCTTTTCTTTCTTTCTTTTTTTTTTTTTTTGATATTTCTTTTTTACTCAACTTATTCAACCTGCGAACAGTGAAGTTCACACTCAGGGCTGAGAACCACAGTGGCACTAGAGCAGAAAAGATTTTTCACCTATCCAGACCTTATAAGGATCTTTTACAACTTTAGGTATGTTTAAAGATTAAAGGTGTAAGACCCCAACACATTCCTGTTCAGACTGACTGGAAAACCTTCGCCTTACCACAAGGACAAATGACATAGGCAACAGGATCCATACCATGGCATGCTGGAAAAATGATCAAAGTTTGTAAGGGAAATATCAGAAACATTAGACCAGCTTTGCCACCATTACCATATAGATGCACCCACAATCCCAAAAGGAGATAGGACCAAAAGCAAGAGCAACGCCGAACAAAACAAACAAACCCAAGCAAACCAACCCTAACCAAACAAAACCATCAAAGCCAAAAAGGAAACCTACCCCTAACCAAAGCAAGCAAAACAAACAAAGAAAGCAACCTAACTAACTATCTACAGGGCAAAGAGCTGAAAATAGCTCGAGACTGGAAATAATGTTTGAAATACTGCTCATTGACAGGCAGTGGTATGTCCTCTCCCGTGAGAGTCCTCAAACGGAAGGCATTATCTCCCAGAATTTTGGCAATCTGGTAAGGACCAAGCCACAATTTATCAAATTTTCCATGGCTCCCTTTCTGATCATGTGGCTTATCCCAATACAGGACAAGGTCAGAAATCCTGAAAGCCTTAACTTTAGCTCCCCTTTCAAACCATTGCTTGACTACCCCTTGATGTTTGGCAAATTTTTCCAGGGCATTGTCCCGTTTTTCTTCAAGGTGCAACAATTCAGCTAACCGGGCTTCCCTTCTATCCCCTTCATCGTAAAACTAGTTGATAAACTGTAGAGTCGAGATTTTGAGTTGGATAGGGAAAACTGGTTCCAGACCGTACACTAGATTTTGAGTTGCTTATACCCGTCTGAGCAAAGGTACCTCAACCATTAATGCACGAAAAGACGTTTCTGACAAGTCCAAAAACACTAGCCCCACGCGAAATTTTGGAAAATCTCATAATGCGCGGAAACACAGATTTCGCGAAAATGCAGAAACCGGGGAAATGAGGAAGACCGGGATTTTGACAGAATCCGGGAAAATCCTATAGGACCGGAAAATCTCGAAGTCAGGCAGAAACCCAGAATCGGAGAATCCTACCAGAAAAAGACAAGGAACCAGAGCCCGGGAAAATCCGCCAGAGGTGGAAAATCCTGGATCCAGGTGAAAACCCGGACTTGGCCCAAAGCTCAATTTAAATCAATTCCAACCTCAGGGCAAGGGTAAAGCCAGCAAAACCAACATGTCAAGACCCTAAAATGATAAATCCAATAAAATCAAAGGTCAAAGACACTAAAAAAAAGGGTCCCCACCCCAAGTGGGGCGTGTGTGCGAAAACTGCACAACAAATGGCGACTCCGCTGGGGAAATGCTCCTGAGCATTTCGATGACTAACTGGAATCAAGAACCCAAAACTCATGGTTTCGACTCAGATACCTAGCCACCACCCTAAGTTAAAGCATGAAAATTTCCAGCCAATCCGACATTCCTATACCAGGGTCTAAGTGTGTGCACTCGCATGTATTACCTACCCTCAGTTGCAAGAAGAACCAGACTCGGTATGAACAGACTACATAAAGATTCTTACTCTAAAAGTAACCGGGATAGAGCCTCACTGCCAGTCAGGCGTCTATAGCCTCGACGAGGTTATTGCTGTGATCCTCCTGAACATAGCTCTACTGCCAGCCGGGCGTCTATAGCCCCGGTAGAGATATTCAGATCCCCCTGATGAGTTGAATTCCAACCTCAGGATTTTCAGTATATATTTCATTTCTTTTCTTTCTTTCTTTTTTTTTTTTTTTGATATTTCTTTTTTACTCAACTTATTCAACCTGCGAACAGTGAAGTTCACACTCAGGGCTGAGAACCACAGTGGCACTAGAGCAGAAAAGATTTTTCACCTATCCAGACCTTATAAGGATCTTTTACAACTTTAGGTATGTTTAAAGATTAAAGGTGTAAGACCCCAACACATTCCTGTTCAGACTGACTGGAAAACCTTCGCCTTACCACAAGGACAAATGACATAGGCAACAGGATCCATACCATGGCATGCTGGAAAAATGATCAAAGTTTGTAAGGGAAATATCAGAAACATTAGACCAGCTTTGCCACCATTACCATATAGATGCACCCACAATCCCAAAAGGAGATAGGACCAAAAGCAAGAGCAACGCCGAACAAAACAAACAAACCCAAGCAAACCAACCCTAACCAAACAAAACCATCAAAGCCAAAAAGGAAACCTACCCCTAACCAAAGCAAGCAAAACAAACAAAGAAAGCAACCTAACTAACTATCTACAGGGCAAAGAGCTGAAAATAGCTCGAGACTGGAAATAATGTTTGAAATACTGCTCATTGACAGGCAGTGGTATGTCCTCTCCCGTGAGAGTCCTCAAACGGAAGGCATTATCTCCCAGAATTTTGGCAATCTGGTAAGGACCAAGCCACAATTTATCAAATTTTCCATGGCTCCCTTTCTGATCATGTGGCTTATCCCAATACAGGACAAGGTCAGAAATCCTGAAAGCCTTAACTTTAGCTCCCCTTTCAAACCATTGCTTGACTACCCCTTGATGTTTGGCAAATTTTTCCAGGGCATTGTCCCGTTTTTCTTCAAGGTGCAACAATTCAGCTAACCGGGCTTCCCTTCTATCCCCTTCATCGTAAAACTAGTTGATAAACTGTAGAGTCGAGATTTTGAGTTGGATAGGGAAAACTGGTTCCAGACCGTACACTAAATGATAGGGAGAGGTACCAATGGAAGACTTAACCCGAGTACGATATGCCCTAAGGGAAAACCGAAGCTGGGTGTGCCAGTCTTTTGGGTTCCTCTCTAACAGTTTTCGAGTGACAGTCAACAAGTTCTTGTTAGAGGATTCAGCTAGACCATTCCCCTGGGGATAATAATTAGATGCAAATTTGACAACAATGCCATGATCAAAAGCCTAGTTGGAGAATTTCAAAGATGCAAAGGCAGGGCCATTATCACACACAACAGCAACAGGACATCCAAACAGATTGAGAATGGAAGATTTAAGAAAATTAATTACTACCTCTGATGTACACTGCCTACAAGCAAACGCTTCAGTTCATCTTGTAAAGTAATCAGTGATGGTAAGGATATACCTGTGTCCGGTAGAAGATGGTGGATTGATGGGGCCTATGAAATCCATACCCCATTGAGCAAAAGGTTTTACCTCAATCACAGACTGGAGCGGAAGTGCTGCACACCTTTCTCTCATTGCTGCAGTCTGGCAAGTGTGACAGGTCCGGACGTGATGATGAACATCCTTGAATAGTGTAGGCCAGTAATACCCTGCCCTCAAAATCTGATTCGCAGTGGCAATGGCAGAACCATGACCAGTGCCATATTTCTCATGAAACTCATTTATTACTCTCTCAGACTCCTGTCTCCCAAGGCACCTCAAATAAATACCTTCGTGATTCTTCTTGTATAGGACAACTCCTTTCAGCATGAAACCATCACTTTTCAACCTCAAGGCTCACCTCTGAACTGCATTTAAATGACCGGGAGCTCGCTGATTCGGAAAATAATAGACTATATCATCATACCAGCCATCTGGGGACACCTCTTCAACATCATAGTTACAAACAGACAATTCAGGGCCTATCTCTGCCATGGTCTGGGTGAGTCCCTGTCCTCTTACCAACTTCATGGGCTGGATCTCAATGTCATACTCCTGAAGCATAGTCACCCATTTAGCTCTACGCTCCCCCAACTCGTTCTGCATCAGCAGTAACTTAACTGCAGAATCAGGAACAATTGCGAACACCTTGTTTCTGAGGATATAATGCCTAAATTTCTTTACTGTTCGGACAAGGGCATAGGCTTGCTTCTCCACACATGGATATTTCAGCTCAGCATCCTTCAGTGGTGCACTCATGAACACGATGGGATGCTCATTCCCCTCGTCAGACTTTTGTGTCAGCATTCCAGCACATGAGTGGTCTGAAGCAAAGGAATAGATATAGAACGGTTTACTATAGTCTGGACTCACCAACACTAGAGCATCAGCAATGGCTCTTTTAATCTCTGCAAAGGACTCCTTCGCTTCTGTAGTCCACTCGACCTTGGTATCTTGTTTTAACATAGCATTTAATGGCTTCACAATCTCAGCAAACCCAGTGATGAATTTCCTGACAAAATTAATCTTACCAAAGAAGGATTTCATCTCCTTTTTGCTGGTAGGCGGCTGAATTTTTAGGATGGCTTCCACTCTCTCCGGATCTATGGCGATTCCCTTCTCTGATATCACATGTCCTAACAACTTGCCTTTTGTAACCCTGAAAATACACTTCTTGGGATTCAAAGAGATGTCGAATTTTTTGCACTTCTGGAACACTTTACGCAAGTCTGAGATGTGATCCCCTCTATTTTTGGAGAAAACAGTCAAATCGTCCATGTAAATGATAATGCACTTTCCTATGATGTCCTTGAAAGCGATATCCATAGCTTGTTGAAACGTGGCTCCTGCATTGATAAGCCCAAATGGCATCCTCCTGTAGGCGAAGGTTCCCCACTTAGTTGTAAAAGCAGTCTTGTATCTGTCCTCATACTGGACCATCACTTGATTATACCCTGAATATCCATCCAGAAAGGACATCATCTATGATCCATTAACCACTTGTAACACCTCATCCAAAGAGGGAACTGGATAATTATCTTTCTCTGATGACCTATTCAGATTTCTGAAGTCAACACAGAGCCTAATTTCACCGTTCTTCTTTCTTACTGGAACCAGATTAGCCACCCAAGTAGAATGCCTGACAGGAAATATGATTCTAGCGGACAGCAGTTTCTGGACTTCCTTTTGTATGAGTGGCTCCAACAGTGCATTAATAGGTCTCTACCTCTGTCTAAAAGGCTTAGCACCTGGCTTGAGAGGTATAGTTTGAGTTATGATGGATGTATCGTAAGTCTTCAAGTCTTCATAACCCCAGGCCACTATGTCTGGAAAGTCGTATAGGGCTCTGATTATTCCCTGTCTTTCTTCAGGAGTACAGACCTTACCAATGAAAATATTCTTTACATCATCTTCGGTGCCCACATTGTGAGTGTCACACTGTCCACTGATAGACTCTTTCTTAGATTCCTGTTCCTGATCTCTGATTTTGTCCATATCAAAAATTCTCTCCAGCTGTACCATTCCTCTTGGAATAGTATTGGACTTCAAATTCAGCACACCTTCCAAGTCCAATTCTGCTTCTTGAGGTTCTATTTCATCAATGATCTATGAAGAAAATACATCCGTGTTCGTGATAAAGTCAAGGATATGTTTATCATCCTCAAACACTTGGAAATTAGTCACATTTTCAAGGACTGACGGGATAGGAGTTAATTCAACAGTAAACTTCTTCAATCCTGACAAAGACAGGGGCTGCAAAGTACTGGCCGCTTGAGCTAGGGAATCAGTAGTTTGATTCTTCTTCCTTGGGACCAACTGGATGTTAAAAGCATCGAATCCCTCAATGAGGTCCCATACTCTGTGTCTATATTTGGTCATTCTCCTATCATGACACGCATACTGCTTTCTTACTTGTTTGACTAATAATTCTGAATCACCAAAAACTTGCAGGACCTTGACCTTTTTCTTGAGTGCCATAAGGAGTCCATGAATTAATGCTTCATATTCAGCCACATTATTTGTGCAATGAAATTGGAGCCTATGAGCTGCAAAGAAACTCTTACCCTTTGGACTAATCAGCTCGAACCCAGCCCCAGCTCCTTGCTTAGACTTAGACCCATCAAACTTGAGAGTCTAGTATTCTGCAGTGGTGGTCTTCTTCATTTTGTCTTTTGGCTTATCAGTATTAGAGGCTTCCTCAACCGCAACAGATTTCCGATTTTCACACTTTACTTGCAGACTCTGCTCATCTGTGCTAACCACCTAGGATGGATTCATGTTTTTTGTACTTCTTTCACTGCTGTCTGACACAAGCAACATTCTAACTCTGAGTAAGAAGCATTGTGAACTCTACACCAATTTGGCAAGAGTAACTCCTTAAAGCTTGTCTTCCTTCCCAAGTGAGTTTGATTCTCCACACATTGCTTAATGAACTCTTGAAAATTATCCAGTAAGCCGATCTATCTATCCGCAAGTTCTTCTTCTTCCTCAACTGATTCAGTCAGGACTTCAACAAGACTGGACCCTGTTCCAACATCAGCTGGCATCATATGCAACATCAGCACCTCTTCTACGTCTGATTCTTCATATTGAGCTGAAAGTAGGTAATTTCCCATTTCAGCCTCTGATACCAGAATTTCTGTTGAGGTCTTTTGGTATTCCGTTATCATATACTTCATTCTAGGCTCCCTCTCGATTCTGGTTTGATTAGGTACCCCCTTCCATGGAAGCCACATGTGAGAGTGATCAGTGGACACATACCCATTCAGGGCCCTCGTAAAGTCCCTTCCTAAAATTAAACCATATGCATCAGGAATATCAGCCACCTGAATGTTGATGACCTGTTGGATCCTTGGATCAGAGGCTATCTGCATCTGGATCATGTTAAGTTCTCCTACCACACTCACTTCAGTTCTGTCCAACTGAGTGACCTTCTTCTGGGAATCAGTAGGCGTGATTCCCAGAGCTCTACAAACTCCGAGAGGCATCACATTGGTGGTAGCACCCGAATCCAACAGACAATTGTGAAGGTTCTTACCAAAGATTCTGACCGAGATCAGAAATGGTGGAGTCTCCGTCTTCCCTTGAAACAAAGTAGGCTGAGTATCCACCTGGGCCACTTGAGTTCTGTCCTTTTCTTTTCCTCTATCTCCAGGGGGTGGATTGGTCTTATTATGTGTCTGACTTTGTGTGTTCACAGGCTGAAAACTGGAAGTCTGGCTGACATGCTCACCAGAGGACTTGTCCAATATCTTCGAATTTGCATCATAAGTACCTAAGACAGCCTTCCTAATTGTAGGAAATCTTAACAACTCAAATGCAGAAAGATTTACCTTTAGCTTCTTAAATTCCTCTGCAACATATAAGGCCATCTGCTCCTCACTCATATCAGTAGAGACCTCCTTAGATGGCTCCTCTGCCTTATCCTTGCTTGCTTGAACAATCTTTTCCTTTTATGATTCAGCCCGAGCTTGTCTGTCTTTCGAAAGGTACTGCCTGGAGACATGTGGATAAGATGGATTGTTGCTAGCATTAGGATCTGGAGGGGTACTGAAGTTGTTGGGAGGGATGGAGGTGGTGAATGGTCCCCCAGGCTGTGGGCGTCTATGAGGCATATCCCTCAATCCCTGTCTCTGAAACATCTGTACTTCTTCAACATGAGGATCCTCCTGATCGAGGGGGCCATTATCATTTATTTCTTCATTGAATAGCTGAGCAACCTCATTTCCATTACAAATCTGGTCTGTTTCATCTTCATAGGAATTGGGTTCTTCTGGTACATTTTCTTGGCTGGCTGGAAAAGGAGCATGATTCAATACCAACACAGGGGAATCGTAGGAGTTAGAGGGAACAATCTCTTGTGTATTCACATTGTTCTCTACCTCATACTGAAAAATGGAGGCAGCAGTCTGGAACTCCGGACATTCCAATTCCAAATGCTGACTCGTTTTATGGAGTCTGCACCACCCTAATAAGGCCGCTTCTGCCAGATATACCCCAGTAGGAGGCTTATCTTGACTAACTGGTTGGTTTGCAGACTGATTGACAATCTGATTTGCAGGCTGATCCAAAGGGGTGGGAACTCCTCCATTATTAGGCCCTGTATTCCAAGTTCTGTTCTGTCCTTGCGATGGCCTTTTATCAAATCCTGACCCACTTCCTTGGCCCCTGTCAAAATTCTGCCTTCTTTCATTATTGAAACCTCTGTCATTGTTGTAACCCCTATCCTGGTTATATCCCCTATCATTGTAGAACCCTTTGTCATTACACCGTCCCCTGTCGAAGTTCTGTCCTTGTGAAAACTCCCTGTTCGGATTAGATTGCATTCCCTTCTAAGCAGCTTGCAACTAACTATTCTGATTTCTCAGGTAAGTCACTTCCAGATTTAGCTTCTTTATTTGTTCGGCCATTTCATCAATCCTCTCTCTATTAGGATCTTGGTAAGGGATCTGGTTCGGGTTACTCAGAGGTTGGACAGGCACTGTGGCAGATCCCAAAGACTGATGCAACACCTCAGAATTCTGCAGATAAGCAGGGAAGCTATTCTGCTGTGGCTGATACATGGGTTGGTTCACTTGTTGTTGAGGGAAGTTTGTCATAGGAGAGATTTGGTTCATGGGATGACCCGGGTGTGGTACTAGGGGTAATTGGGGAACTGGGTTCATAATTGGGGTATGATTGGTGAGGGCCTGATTTACTGCCTGAATCTGGTTAGGATGTGCAGCTGGTCCCAGAGAAGGCAAGGGCCCAGTCAAGTGTTGCCTCAGATCCGTACTGAGCTTGACAGCCTCTGTATAAGCATCAGTCAGGGTGCCCGGAGGGTTGGGTCTCCATTTCAAAAAGGTTGCGGTTAGGCTATCCAGAGCTTCATAATACACTCCCAGGGCAGTACCATCGTCCAAAACATATGGGTCTTGTAATCTGGTGAATGCACGGTGAAACCTATTATTGAAACTGGCTATGGGTTTGTTAACCTCTCTCTTAACCTTGATGAACTGCAGGTATAACTCATTGGCACTGATGGGAATCCGTAACTTCTGCAAAAAGGCCTTCTCAAGGTCATTCCAATTAAGAATTGAACCGTCAGGGAGATGGTTATACCAATAAAAGGCTTCTTCTCCCAGTGAATAAGGGAACAACCTACAAGCAACATCCTCATGAACTATCCCCCTGTCCTTAAGGCAAGTCTGGAAAATTCTCAGGTGCTCTTCAGCAGTCCTGTTTGGGTCGTTAGCATGGAATTTTGAACATAAGTGTTCAGGGTTCTTGGGCATAACATTGTAGGCTTGAAAGAACAAAGGTGAGGGATTGTTGGCAAGGAAAGCCATTGGTAAGAGCGGGGGTGGAGGTGGTGGTAGGTTATTGACCTGCTGAGGCTGCTGAATGGGAACGACTTTAGGGATGGGTATGGCCTCAACTTCAGGATGTGAAGATATGGACGATGTGGGTGAAGGGATGGGTGATGATGATTCTCCCCTCACTCTGGTCCTCCTTGACCTATTGGGGAACTGTAACTCTTCTAAATCCTCCTCTCCTGTGGTGGATCTGGTATTTCTCCTATATCTCTCTGGAGAGATGGCATTCAAGAAACGATCCAGTGTGCTCATTTAGGCCCTCCTTCTAGAGCCAATCTGTTGATGGTGTTTTCTGCACAGCAACAACTCAGACAGAATGCAATATTTTATCTCTCTTGAAAGGTTATTCTCAACAATAAATTACTGAAAATTACCCCAAGGTCTCTCGGGTGTTAGATCATAACAATGCATAAAACAACTCAGATAAAATGTGAAATGCTGGTAATCACAATCGGACCTTACTACAAGCAAATTGTATCCTTTCAATTTATCAGATCTGACAATATGATGATCTTAAATCCTAAATCTAACTAAATAAAAAAGGAACAGCAAAAGATGGGGATGCAAGGAAGTGATGAAATCTAAACTACTACAAGGGCAAGCAATGCAAATGACATATATCTGGAATGGACCTATCTCAAATAACCAATTCCTGTTCGACCCACAAGGCAATCTTACAAGAACAGTGCAATCTTCTGAGGAATATGGATTTTCAAATCATAGATTTGCATCTACAACTGAACTTAAACATATTTGAATATACGGTCCAGGTTGACTTTACCAGCCTACTACAATCAGATAGTTACTGGGAGTATAGACTAGAGATAGCTACAAACATTTTAAATATGAGATCACATACACCATTTATCCAACTAAACTGATTTATTTCTAAATATTAAACCCTATATCTTCAAGTAATTTAAAAGATAGAACAAAGGAGCCATGCAAGATGAGATAACACAAAGGATTTCACCAGAAATAACCACAATGTCTTCAATTGTATTAATCACCAGAAAATGCTGCAACAATTCAACTGTTCTGAATATAATGTTTGCTTCAAGAAACTTCAAATGCTCTAACTATAGCTCTTGCTCTATTACTATCTTGCTATGTCTATAACCAATGTCTAACCCTTACAATGAGGCAAGAATGCCTATTTATCAAATTTTCCCCCAAAACATGTCGGCCCAGCCAAACATTTTTACAAAATAATCAAAAACCGCCAAAACAGGTCGGCCCAGGAAACAAACTAAGGCACACATTTAATGCCATCATCCAAGTCGGCCAAGGCACAGTCCCCAAGGAAGTCCGGTCCAATGCATGCCCTATAATAATAGGGAAGCACAAATCTTGAAAAGAGCATTAACTGCTACTCCTTTTATCTTTCCTCCGTGTTGGTGACCCTTGGACCTTCGAGAATATCCCCTCCAGCTTAGCAATAGGTGGCAACGACAAAACCCTGAGTCTACATTTAATTGAATCAATTCCCTCATTGGACCGCTCAACAGTTTTCTTCCAGTCCTTCATGCTGGTCATGTACCTGTCTATCACTGCCAAGTATGTAGCAGCATCATCAAGCATGTGGCTAGTGACAGCTCCATCAGAATCTGGGGCATAAACCTCATGCCACCATTCCTTCAATTGATCCAGGCTCAGGTACTTGGGAGCTATTTTCTTCCTCCCTGTCATCACCTCAAAGAAAGCTATGCAACCATCATAAATTGCAGTGAGGTCAGCCTCAATTGATTTCCTTCATTTTTGTATCTTTTTCAGGCCTCCCTGCCTGATCTGCAATGCCTCGAACCATTCCCATGGTTCATCCAATCTGGCAGAAGGAAGGATTCCATCCTTTCCCAACTGATCCTTGCCATACCCTAGAATAGTCTTTGATTTCTACAGCAGGAGGTCCATGTTATTCTTATCCTGAGACAAGATGCTCTCCAACAGCTGCTTTCCCCGGACTGCATCTTTTCCCATAGATAGGATCTCTTTGATAGCTTCATCTCCTTGTGCCTGTACACCCATCAACCAGTCTGTGGCAGCTTGAGCGGAGGCCTTCATCTTTTCAATTTTGGAAATTGTTTCCTTCGGCAGAAATCTCGGAGTAGTAGAGGAGGATGGATGGAGAGACTGTAGAGGCTTCATTACCTCCTCCAGACATTTCCTCAACCTTTCGTTTTCTCTTTTTAGTTCTTGTTTCGAATGGGTCTCCTTCTTAAGTCTGTCAACAATTATAGCACTTGACCCTTCAAATTCCTCAATATCCTGCTCTAGGGAGGCCGGCCCAAGGTTAATAGTCTAAACATTATAATCCTGGCCTGTTACCTCATCTCTTGTTTTATCTGCAGCAGGGGTGGCGATGTGAACTACCCGATTATGCAACCCATCCCTTTCCACCCAGGAAATCATCCTTGCAGCCTTCTTCTTCTTCCCTTTGCCAATCTGAGATAACATTTCATCCCAGTCAAGAGGAGTGTCTTCTACTATCACCTGTTTTTTCTTTGCAATTTCTTTTTCTAACCAGTCCGGGGCTACGGGGTCTGTCCGGATTTCCTCTGTTCTAGTTTCTCCCGGACCTTCTGTGGCTTTCTTCCCTTCCGCAGCTGTCACCTCGACCTCCTCCTCGACTGTTACTTTGTCACCTTCTTTCTCCAGAGTTTTCTCACTTTGACCAGACTCCTCAAGTCCCAATTCTGGATGCACCAGTGATGGAGTCCGAGCAGGTAGGCTTTCCTCCGGTTCCGGTGATCCGCGGCCTTTCTCACTCTCCAGGTAATCTTCGTATTGTACCAGGGGAGAAGTGTGTCTTTCCTCCGGTTCCACCTCAAGCCCGGCAGCCTCACTGAACAATGTTCCTTCTTTGAACGGTTCTGCCTCTCCGCTGATTTCCTGCTCATCCGGATTCTCCGGTTCTAGTACGCTCTGTGGAGGAGAAACAGGCTTGTCCTGTTCTTCAGCTAGCAATATTGGAGAAGAATCTTTTGGCTGTGGAGCATCCTTTGGGGAAGGAGTTCTTGATTTCCTAGTATACACTTTGGTCTTTTCACCTCCGGAACTCTCCACATCTACAACTAGAGGCTCATCCTCTGAAGCGGTCTGGCCTTTCTTCTTCACCACCCTTGTAGTTCTGGCTTTCTTTGGCGGCGGAGGAGCATCCTCTCCTTCAGCTTTCTCTGCTTCTTCCTCATCTGAGGACTTGATGATGGTCAGAGTCTTCCACCTGTGTTTTCCAATTGGTTTCCTCTTTGTTACAGGCTCAGTTCCCTTAGGACCTCTGACTTTGATCTTGAATGGCAAGGCTTTAGCTGATTTCCCTTTGGGGTCCTCTTCCCCGGATTCTTCAGAGGTGGACATGGGGTCGAGATTCCCCATCAAATCAAAAGTACAAGGCACATTAGCATTCTCCAACATCCAGACCTTATACTTAATCCAAGAAAAAGTAAATCTTAGCACTGGAGTCATTAAGTCTTCCAACTCTGTCACCTCAGGCTCATTCCAATCAATATCTGCAACTGACCTGTTGATGGGCTCATAGACATGGTCTTGGACCAGTTTTCCATCATCATCCAGCTGATCCAGAATCAGCTTCACATTATACTGTCTGATTGCCTCCACAGGCAGCCGGGAATACCTTTTCTTCCTCGCATCAAGGTCATCCTTGATGTTGACCCAGTAGTCTTCCAGGTCCTCCTTATGCCTGTATTCCTGGGTAGCTCTTTTCTGTGCCTCTCCGGTTATATCAAAGTTCATTCTCTTTGAATGAAAAGAGAATCCATATGCGGCCAACTCCTCACCCGCAGTGTGAGCTAATTCGATGGACGGGCACATCTCCCCCACTCCAATCCCAAGAGGGAAGTCACCTCCAAAACTGGTCTTATGCTTCTCCCTCTTCACCACTGCGTCAAATTCATAAATCTGTCTTACGACCTCCAGTAGCACGATGTGGTCAGTGGGATACCTGGGCAGTCTGTAAGGCGCAATTGGGCATCCATCAATCCGAAGATAAGTGAAGGTGGGGAACTGGATAAACCATGCCCCGTAATTCTTGATCAGCCCCTTGGCCCCGTCGGACAATCTAATGTGCTCTGCATTTTGAAGTGTCCAGGTAATGTGCATTGTGAATGCATCATTGGCCCTCCTGTAATCTTTATGTCCGAGATGCAGTTCCAGATAGACTTCATATATAATATCCTGCCCAATAGTTCCCATCGGAGTCAGTCCTTTGTAGGGATAGGAGATGGCCAGTACATACATGATCTAGGAGGACATGGTGAACTTCTCTGACTCTAAGACATTTCTCAGTTGTTTGTCTATTTCTGCACTAATGAGTCCTACCCAGTGATAATTTGTCCCCTGACCCATCTTGGTGATCACATGGACCATCCAATTCTCCAAGACTCCGGTAGTTCTCAATCTGGCCACTCTGCTCAGCAGTGTGATGGCATCATAGACATCCGGCCTGAATTTCACCCTGTGCAACTGTTTGGGAAACTTGGAATGATGAGATTTTGGCTTCTCCATCCATGAATTGATGAGCTGCTAAGCCTTAACTGGCTCATTCTCATAGTAAGTTCGAGCAGTGTCAATGTTTAAAGCACAGACCGAAGGAAGATCCGGCATGCTGAAGGCTCGAGCAATGGAGGCCAGACTGAAATTGGCCAAGACTCGTCCCTCAGTGCTGACCACCATCTGTGTATCAAAAACGTATTGTCGAGCACACTCAAGGATCAATTCGTAGCATTGAACCGCTGGTGGGAACCCTGCCACATGTACTAAACCCGAGTTCATCATTCCTTGTCTCAACGCTGACTGATCCTTCTCAGCCGTTCTTTGCTTGAACTCCTCATAGCTCCAGGCACCGACGTTGGTATCAGATACATCATCCCATACGGAAGATAGCTTACTTTCAGGGACTGGGCTCTTCATGTCTAATCTCAACCGTTCTGTCTCAGAAATTTAAGATGCCCCCGCACCACCTTTGGACTTCCCAGCAGTAGCCTTGCTTGATTCGGCCTGCACATTCAAGAATTGGCATTAGAATCCAATTATTAAGCTCATATCAATCCAAAGGGTTAGAAAACATCATATAAATCCATTAAAATCTGTTGCTAACTACTAATCCATCGGGATCCGGAGAAATCAGACAGTTCGGGAAAATCTTGCAATCCGAAAAAATACCGTCAGGGCGGAATTCCGGAGGAATCCGACCCAGACGGATTCCTGCTGCCAAAGCATTGTTAGCCATATAAATCATTAATACGCTCGAAAAATCAAAGGATAATCATTAAATTTACTCATTGGCAACAAGAAATAAGCATAAACAATCATTCCATCAATCCTATCATCGAAATATACAAAAGAACACAACCAGACAGGAAATCCAGAAAAATCCGGATGGGACAGATTTCCGTGGACAGCATAAAACGCACCGGGAATAAACCCAACCCGCGGAATAAGCCCAAACCGGGAAAATCCGGGAGCAACGAAATTCCGCGATGGTCCTCGAAACCCGAAAGATGGCGAAACGTGCACCAAGACCCGAACGACCACGGGATCTCCACCACCTGAGCTCAAATGATCCCAAAACTAGCAATAACCAACAATCTCAAGTATGCAAAGGATTCCAACTCCCAAAAGCCCCCAAAGGATGGATCCTCGTGTTAAAATAATGGTGCCCTAGATCGAATGACCAACTTTCCGCCATTAAAACCAAAGCAAGCCTTAGGGCTCAAAATATCGGTTCAGAATTTACCTAAAATCCCTCTAATCTTAACAGGGCGGGAAGCCAACATGACACGGGACGAAAGCTACTCAAGCATAAAATAAAATCATCGCTCTGGGCCGAACACCAAGGGAAACCCTAATTTTGCATGATAACACTTTTAGCACCCGCAACAAACAAGCAATCCGACCCAAAATGCCACCTAAAGGATAAATATGCAATCCAACAGACAAATGGAGCTCACAGGGCATGGATAATGGGGTTCCATAACAAAAACGGGATGGACCCCGACTCTATAAATATAAAATCAAAATCAAATCATGGGCCGACCCCAAATTTAACAATACCCGGTGCAAGAAAGCCCCAAATCATCTCATAAGCGAACGGAAGGGCAATGGATACATACCATGGATCAAAGCAAACTAAATCTGAGCTCAGAAAGTCGAACACGAGGTAAACACGTCCAAGCAATGCAAATACTGGCACTAGAACTCAAGAAATCCCTATGCAAACAAACCAAGATCAATCCCTCAAAGCTCAAATGAAAATCTCAATCGCCAGAGCAGCCAGCAAGGAAGCAATGAAGTTAGAATGAATCAGAAAATGCCCTAAATTCGACCTTATACCCATCTGAGCAAAGGTACCTCAACCATTAATGCGCGAAAATATGTTTCTGACAAGTCTGGAAACACGAGCCCCACGCGGAATTTCAGAAAATCCCATAATGCGCGGAAACATAGATTTTGCGGAAATGCAGAAATCGGGGAAATGAGGAAGACCGGGATTTTGACAGAATCCGGGAAAATCCGATAGGACCGGAAAATCCCGAAGTCAGGCAGAAACTCGAAATCGGAGAATCCTGCCAGAAACGGACAAGGAACCAAAGCCCGGGAAAATCCGCCAGAGGTGGAAAATCCCGGATCCAGGCGAAAACCCGGACTTGGCCCAAAGCTCAATTTAAATCAATTCCAACCTCAGGGCAAGGGTAAAGCCAGCAAGACCAACATGTCAAGACCCTAAAATGATAAATCCAATAAAATCAAAGGTCAAAGACACTAAAAAAAAGGGTCCCCACCCCAAGTGGGGCGTGTGTGCGAAAACTGCACAACATATTCCTTAGTCTTATCACATCTATGTGAGGTAATTAATGGTGCTTTGGTTCATGTGATAGTTGGTGTTTTCAGTTTGAATGGTGGGGATCCAAGGATTCACATGATGAACGGTGTGATTTCAAATGAACTAAAGAATAAAAAGTGGGGATGTTATTTAGTTTATGTCCACTTGGTTGTACATTTGCATCAATATTTTGAAGGTTTAAATTCAATATTTTGAGGAATAGAATGAAAGATTCCAAGATTCAAGAAAAGCAACATGGACCCAAGAAGGAGGAATGCTTGGATATTATGGAAGTGAGGAACAAGATCCTTGCAATAAATTTCACAAGAGGAAAGGTTGGTAAGGAAAACCATGTAGGTCTGTAATGAGGAAGGATGCTAGAAAGAGAAGCAAGGCTCAATATTTGGAGATATTGATACAAGAAGGATAATGGATCAAGATTCATAAATATCTAATAAAAGGAACATGAATCAAGATCCAAACATACTTGATGTAGGGAAGAGTAGGGATCAAGGATCAAGGATACCTAATGTAGGAAGGAGTAAGGATCGAGGATATAAAATATCTAATATGAAAGTTTGAGCAAAATTAAAACCTAGAATTGCATCAAGGTGGTGAGGTTTGGGGTTCTAGGATACCAAATACCCTTTAGGTATGTTAGTAGGGAAAATTATTGAATCCCATGATATAGTGGAAGTTGAGAGTTAGGGATACCAATACTACATGGATTAGATATAGTGTAACCAATTCATTTGAGGGAAGTGAAAGGATGGAAATATAACTCCAACATCCTACATTATACAAGCAATTAAGAAGCGGGGTGCAAGTAATTAAGGAGAGTAATTTCAACAAAGGGAAATCTAAATTTTTTAAACATGAGGGAAATGAGAAAATAGAGGTGATACAAAAATGTAGGCAAGTAAGGAAATCCCAAAATATTAAAGCATAAAGGTGTAGGTAACTAGGGTTTGATGGAAAGATATGTTAGGGATGATAAATTCCAAACATCTAAAGTACAAGGAACTAGGTGGTCAAGGAAATGAAAGAAATGGTAACAAGGTAAGGGAAAACCTAAAAATTTATGGAAGACAAAGCATTAGGAAAATGAGGAAGTGAGGGTTGAAGGAAAGGAATGATAGCATGAGAAATCCCAAAACCCTACCTAAGGTTGGAAAGTGACCTAAACATTCTCATACTTAGAAATTGGTACATTACAAATTAAAAATAATTTGTGGGTAATTTTAGATATTTTGAAACCTATGTAAAATTCACCTAGCATGTAAGAGTTTGTTCCCTCAAGTTACATTTTAATTTGAAGTTGGATAAACAACTTACATATTTTAGGGTAAATAATAAATATATTGGCTATATATTATTATTGCAATTATTTTTGTATTATCTTTAGCGTTTATTTATGGACTGAGAATGGACACATATCAACCAGTTTATTAGTGAGTATTTGTAAAGTATAGTTGGTTTTACTTAATTAATGGAAATAGTTAAGTGAGTGGGTTGTCTCTTTGTGATTTAACTATTTCCATTAGAAGAACTGAATTGGGGATATTGAAAAGAGAAGAAAAAGAACACCATAAGGGTTTTAGTTTAAAAGAAACTTGGGAAGATTGAAAGAGTGATATTGAGTTGAGAATAAGGATTGACAATTGAGAAATATTGGTAGAACCGGGAAGAGACTTATGCATCATCACCTCAAAACCTCAAGGATTTTAAAATATTTCAAGAGGTAGGAACTTAATTTACTTGTGTTATTTCCCCTTTTTTATCTCTACTTCTTAATGGAAATGGTATTATTTTTCTTTTCACAAGTGAATATAAAAGGTAAAATGATTATACTTCATATATATATATTTTAAATAACTTGGCATCTAAATGTAGTCTTAAGCTATATAGATGTATTCTCCTTTGTTCATATTGTGTTTAGAGAATTGATGAGTCTTCTTATATGTTTAAATATTATTTTTATACATTGTTGATGGTCCTTCTTTTGGAATAGAATTTTCCTAGTATATGTAGGATATTGTTATAATATTTATAAAAGAGTGTTATAATCTCTTGAGTGGGTTGTTCCGAATTTGAGATGAAAAAAGGAGATATTATATGATTATTTCTGTAATTTATTATCCGTGAGAACATATTACACTTAAGATTAAATATTCTTGAGAGATTTTCACTTAAGTATGACCCTTGTGAGAGCTCACTAACCCTCACAAATGAATATGGATATTGTTATCAAAAGACAACATTTTTTATTGCTTAATTATTACTCTCCTTATATTATATCAAGAGTCATCTTCTAAGTGTATTTGAGAAAACCATGTGTTTATAATGTATTCTTTAATGTTGGCATGAACCATGTTTAAGTAAATTTATATTTGGCTCCATTTTACTCTCTCTTATCAAGGAGGGATTAATCTTGAGAGAATATTATTGGTCAAAATGTAGCTATACCCCCATTCGTTTGGAGTGTAGAGGATTGTTAATCTTTCATTCCCTTATTTATATTTATATTTTAAAATGATCTAAAATCTCAAAAATAAGATTGGCCCTTGTATTTTTTAAAGTGGTAATAAATTATTAGTGTTTTGTACTCTATAGATTTAGAAGAGGTTTTGTGATCTCTTTCATTAAATTTAGTTTTGAAGAAAAAGGGTAATAAGGGTGTTGAGATCATTTGAATGAATATGGAAATTGTCATGTTATTTTCATAATTGATTTTATGATTCAAATTCATGAATATGTGATTGGGCCCATTTATGTTTGTTTGAACCTATGATCAAGTCATATATGTTTTTGAATCAAAATTATTCAACATATTATGATTTAAGTCTATGTGGGTATTGGTTTTAAGGCTTAGTTTTATGTTTGTTCCAACTCTATGTTCATTATTTTTTCTTTAAAAATTTGTAAAAGGTTATGGAAACCCTTCAAAACCCTTACCTTTATCATCATCAAAAAAAATTATATGGAAATTGAAACCTTAACCTAGTTTCCAAATGAATTTTATCAAGTTTACTTCCCTTTTATCATGTTGGGAATGAGTAAGAATGAATTTCATACTATGTTTTTATTAATGTTATTTGGTTTTGAAGGAACCATAAACCCTTTATAATATATGGGACAAAAATAAAATAACTATAGCCAAGATGCCAATCCAAAACAAACACAATCATAACTAAGTTTCCAAGAACAAAATACTACCCAAGGACCTAGTTTGTGCAATGTCAAACCCTTCACTATTCAACCTCACACCCTTAACCCTAGTGTGTTATTGAGAGACAAATTTTGGAAGACATTTCTTCCTACTTTGAATAATTTACTAGAAAATGTTGTCTTCTAAGTCCTTGAATCTAGGAGGGGGGAGGAGATGCCCCCTCAAAGGTCCCATCCATAGGTACAATGCAAACAAAGTAACGTTTATCTATAGAAACTTATCAAGGAAAAAACAATTCAAGATCTAAGTGGGAGTCACCAGATGGATTTGAAGGAGTCATAGGACAAATACTTTCCTTATTCACACAAGCCACCAAAGAAAATCTCTCTAGAACTTGGAAAATTACAACGAGAATGGGAATAGACAAACCCAACATCCTAAGAAGGAGCATCATCCTTAGAGGGCCCATCAGCTAGAGATTCAAAGGTGTTACTATCACTTTATTATTGTGATAACTATTCCACCATTGTAGCCACACCCTTACATGAAGAGAGTGGAAAATAAAAATCCAAGTGGTTGATGGTAAAACATCATCTATATCTGAAGGGAAGACCATCATATCAAGCAATTGAATCTAAGGCATATATCCCACCATCAAAATAATATCTTTGTGAATATTCCTGGAGATATCAATGTCTACCATAAAACAAGAATATGTAGAGTGACCCATGAAAGAAGTAGTAGATTCAACCTTCAAGACTCAATCAATTTCATTGATAATGGCCTCATAGTAGGAGTATTCCAAAAACTAGAGAGGAAGATTTAGTATCCTAGCTAAAATTGGTCCAGTATTGAGAGGTTCTTTGAATTCCATACTATGTTGATTCAATAAGAAAATTCATCTTTGATCATATTGACTAAAAATTTCTCATAATTTCCAAATTGAATTCTTTATGCCTTATGACAATTGATCTCATCAACTTACCAATATGAATTCACTAAATTTTGAAAGTGGAAAACATAAGTTTTTTGTAGTAAATGAAGAATTCATCAGTTGGCTTGTAGTATAGAATATTGTCTATGTAGTAGTGAACAAAATCCTAAAGCAAAAAATTCACTACAAAATCCTAAATAATGTTTTTTTTTACTTGTAAAGAAAAACTTATTCTTGTAGTTTAGTTGAGGCTTTATTAGTGCTTTGAGGAATATTAAATTTAGGTTTCTATATTTTTCCATATGTTTAAATGTTTAGTTTTTCTATTTTATCTTACTCATTTGTAAGTATAAATTATATTTTAGGATAAAAAAATGAATGTAGACCTCATATTTCATTTTATTATACCATCTTATACATTTGAGATTATAAAGGTGCATGTGTGATTGTTTAATCTATTATCTCTCTTGTGTCCTTCCTAAATATAATAAAAAAGAAGGGATGAATAGTAGTTCATTAATAACTCGGAATCATTCTTTATGCTTTAGAAAGAGAAATAATATCATATTGAGTTCACTTCATCTAATTAATTCTTAAAGAAATTGAATTGATTTATGTATTTTTCCTCCTTTATTATTGTGTGAATGTGTGTGTTGCAGAGCCATATTGTGATGTGTGTGGTTGTTGTAGATCAATATGTTTCCATCTATATACTTGTGTATATCTACAAATTTTTCATGTGTAGAATACTTGTATGTAGTATTTTCGTATTTAGTGATTGATGAGCCTAGTTTTTGGTCTAGTTTTGGGTAGAATCCATAGTCTATTTGTTGGTTGATGTCATAAACTTTGATGATTAAAGCTTGGTATTTGCATAATGTTTCCCTCAAACCATTAACATTTGACATTATCCTATCTCTACAAGCTTTAATGACATTTGGCATATTATGTGGGTTATCTATATTGATTTTGCATGTGATTAATGAATGATTCTTAGAGTGGATATAGATGTGCAGTTATTATGCATACTGACCTTGCCATGCAGACTTAATACACCAAGTTGAGGAAGACACCACCAGTTGGGCATGTACCATAATGTCCATTTGAGGAATCACTCCAAGTTAAAGGCAGTCGACGGAAAAATACTCTTCATGCAACTGAATGTAACCACCTTGTAGTGGACCTTAATGATTGAGCATGCATGGGCATTACTGTTGTTTTGGATCTACGTTTGGATTGCATGTTTGACTAGATTCTAGGCATGCGTAACTGCCATTGCTCCACTTTCCCCTATTTTCCCTAAATGGCATCCTCCCAATCATGGAGTTGACTTCCTTGTTTTGCTATAGTATAAATAATGATTTGATGCTCCTTCTTCAGGAGGTTGCATGATTTGATATTGTACTCTCAAACTCCATTTTTCAGTAATACAGATACATTACTCCTTTGTACTCATGATTTACAGTTAATAAAATAAAGTTTTGAGTTCAAGCATCTGATTTTTCATTAGTTTTAGAGGATACTTATCCAATGGGGTCCACTTGGTGAGTAATCTGTCTTCTTAGTTTAGCATTAGTTTAGTATTACTTGTTGTTCAATACTTAGTTAGAAATCTAGCATCGATTGTTCCTGCAGCCACTAGAATTCCATTATGTGATTCTTCCTGCAACCAAAGCGAATAGAGTAGTTTCCTATTTGTTGCTCAAATTTTCATTCCTATTATGCATTTCATCTTAGCATAGTTGTTGATTGATGTTCAACATTTGTCTCTTTCCCTTTCAAGAAATTTACTTTCAGTATTGTGTTTCTTAGTTGTAGAATGCAATGGCTACTTTGAGTTCCTAGTGCACATACTGTGTTGACCCATTTCAAGTTCACGTCCTTGGGTTGACAAGTTAAATGTACCTTCATGATGATTGAGATATCTATTCAGGTTAGATATCCAATCTCTAAGTCATGGTTGTAAAGGCTTAGTTATTAAAATCATTGTAGGAGGCCAACATTTTTGGCATAGTTGCAGGGATGGTGTCAAGGTAGGGATTTTTTTGGAGTCATTGGTAGTTTTCCTTGTTTTAGTGTTTCTGGGAGTTTTTCTTAGTATATCCTCATTTAGGAAGTAATGAACCCCCTATTCTTTACCATTTTTTTTTGTGTGAGCTAACTGATAGTGAGTGATACCACATGCATAGAGGAAGGAGAAGGGATGCTTATGAGAGATTCCTTCCTAACAATCCCAATCCATTCTGGCTAGTTGAATATCAAAATCTACTAGAAGAAGAAGAAGAAGAAGATCCACGGCCCTTTGCTAATGCATATCCTAATCTGATTAATTTTGAAGTCTCCTTTGAAGATCAAAATCAGCTTGAGAACCTCTTTGCTTTGGAACCACATCAAGTAGGCATGGGTGATGCAAATAGGAACAAACCTGACCAACCAACTTTTCCTTTCCCCATTGCCCATCATAATGAAGTTGAAAACATCAAGAACATTCTTGCCTCAGCACTCCCAAAGTTTTATGGACTTTTCACCGAAGACCTTGATACTTTTCTATTTAAGTTTGGCATACTCTATAGGAGTTATGATTATACTATTGATGCCCATAGGCTTAAGCTATTTCCTACCACTTTGAAAGAGGCTGCATTAAGATGGTTCATGACCCTAGGAAGAGATAATGTGGAAACTTGGGAAGACATGCCAAAATTCCTAGAGAAATACAAGGAATATTGTAGGGGCAGTGACATGAGAGGAGGTGACATTTTTAGGATGTAGCAAAAGGAAGATGGGAGCTTGGAAGATTACATTGCAAGGTTTCTATTTTTCTTGCAAAAATCTCCACACCATGCACTTAATAAAGACTCACAAATGTTGCTTTTTTCTGAGGGGAATCAATGATAGCTACACTGATGCCTTGGACCTCATGGCAGGAGGAGATATCTCCCAAGTTCCTTGGGAAGATATCAAGAAAATATGCCAGAACTACTCTAGGGAAGCTTCAAAGAAAAGGAGATCTTATCAATATTCCATGGGTAAGTCAACTATCGGTGGAATTTCAAGAATGGAGATCACTCACTTGTTGGTAGACTTCAAGTAGTACATTATCAACAATCTAGCTACTCATCTAGATACACTTTAGGCCAAGAAGAAGCAAGAGGAGGAAGAGGCAATGTTGGAAGAGTATTTCCCCCACTACAGAAAAAAGGCAAAGGACTACAGATGTAAGATGGTAGCTAATCTTGAAACCAAGCAAATTCCACCTGAGTTCAAGCCAATTCAAATTGAAGAAGACCAAGTCTACTATGTTGCATAAAGGAAGCCTTGGGCTCCAAGACAAGGTATGGCACCAGATCCACTATTCTATGTTGGACCATATTTTAACTCATATTCATTTGGTAACCAATCGTAGCCCCCATATCCACCCAGTGGAGGATATCCACCACAACCTTGGAGTAACCCTCCAAATTCTTGGCCCAATCATCAGAGTTCTCCACCCTAGTGGCAGCAACCTCAGGGGAATTAGCAACAATTTCAAGGGCATTGGCAACCACCTCCAGGAAATTGGCAGCAAACAAATCAATGGAGAGGAGGACAACAATGGCCTACTCAGACAACCAGTTACCTATAGCCACCTTCTCAGCCCCAGCAGCATGCTATAATGCCTCCACCTGCTAATCCAAGCTCAAATGCAGCTAAACCTACTCAATTACTAGCTCGGCCCACACCCAGTCCAAATAACAAACCACAACAGCAACTTGCATATTCTATTGATTCAAATCAATTACTTATATATGATGTGAGTGTAAGTGATATCCACTTGCATTCAGGAACCACTCTACCAGCCCCTTCCAAGCCCATTATCACTAAGCTTCCTATGGAAGAGGAGGAGGAGCCTATGAATGATCCCATTCAGTCAAATGTACCTAAAAATCTTGAACTAGTCCAAGTCAAGCAGACCGAACAAGAACCACCATTTCCTCAGAGATTGGAAGTTTCCAAGATGAAAGAAGAAAAGGAGGATACCACCTTTGATATCTTGGATCAACTGAAGCATATATGTGTTCAAATACCCCTATTTTAGGCCATAAGGGATGTTCTAATCTACGATAAAGCAATCAAGGAAGCATGCCTTAAAAATCCAAGAAGGAAAAAGAAGGACCCAACTACAGTTCATGTGGTGGGACAGCTAGCTGACATCATGCTAGGAAAAGTGACTATTCCCAAGTATAATGACCCAGGAGGTCCTATGGTAGCAGTCGTCATAAATGAGATCCAAGTAAAGAATATTCTAATTGATTTAGGGGAACAATAAATGTAATGACCAAGGACATCCTCTAGCAACTAAATATTGCAAGTATGAGATCTACTCCTATTTTCTTGTAGCTTATTGATAGCTCTATTGTTAAGCCTGATGGTGTAGTGGAGGATCTTGTGGTAGTTATAGACTCCTGGGAATACCCAGCATATTTTACGATTCTTTCTCCCAAGGCTACACTGGGTGAGTATCCCATCATTCTTGGAAGGCCTTGGTTAGCAACTGCAAATGCATACATTGGATGTCGATCAAGTGATATGACCATTTCAAATGGGAGGATCACTAAAAAAATTGTTCTTTATCCACCTGCTCAACCATCTCATGATGAAGACGACCCCATATGGCCACAAGTTGGTGAAGAGGCCAAGGAAGTTAACTCAATGGTGCAGCTTATGATGTTAGATAGAAGCTCTTTCATGCAGCTCCAAGATGAGGATGAAGTGTTGGCTAACATCATTCAGAACCATTATGAAGTGGAGGAAGCATCATCTTCTACTTTGATCAAGACACTTCTGCCTACTCTTCCTGTAGCCAATGTTCTTACAAACGTTCTTCCTGCAGCCACTCTTCCTACAAATAGACTTCCTACAGTAATAGGTATGTACCATACATTGCTACTATATAAACTAAAGGTGCCATGTATTAATGGAGTAGCCATGAAAGAGTTAACTACACAAGTCTAGGTGTCAGAGGTAAAATATTTGAATGTTAATTGTAAATTGAATGAAGAGCAGCAATTGTTATTGGCAAACCTATTAAGGACCCATCAACATGAATTTGCATGGGATTATCATGATATGAAGGGAATGGATCCTAAACTTTTTACACACAAAATTTATATCAGAGATGATTTCACTCCAATAAGATAGCCACAAAGAAAAATTAATCCTGCACTAAGAGAATTGTGAAAGGAGAACTGCAGAAATTACTAGATGCGGGATTTATCTACCCCATTTTAGACAGTCAGTGGGTGTCTCCATTAGTGATTGTACCCAACAAAGGAGGGAAATGGAAAGTTTTTGTTGATTATAGGGAACTTAATGCTGCAACCAAGAAGGATCACTTTCCTTTACCCTTAATTGATCAAGTTTTGGACACACTTGTAGGAAAGCAATACTTTTATTTTCTAGATGGATTTAGCAGTTACAACCATATCCAAATTGCACCAAAAGACCAAGAGAAAACTACATTCACCTATCCATGGGGGACCTATTCCTATTTGGTACTCCCATTTGGCTTATGCAACACACCTGCAACTTTCCAGAGGGCAGTCATTAGCACATTCTTAGACATTTCTCATGATTGCATAGAAATTTATATGGATGACTTTACCACTTATGGTGTTGATTTTGATCAAGCATTGGAAAATCTCAAGAGAATCCTGCAGAGATGTGAAGACCAAAACTTGTCCTTAAATAGTGAAGAGTGCTTCATGATGATGCAAAAGGGTGTAATTCTTGGCCACTACATCTCCCACAAGGGAATTCAAGTAGATCCTACAAAAATTGAAGTGATCACAAATGATCCCACACCTGCAAAATAGAAGGATGTTAGGAGTTTATTAGGTCATGCAGGATATTAAGGTGTTTCATCAAGGATTTCATCAAGGTAGCAGCACCATTGTATACCCTTCTCACTAAGGATGTTGAATTTCAGTGGATTGAAGCTTGTGACAAGGCATTTTCTAACTTGAAGGCAGCTTTGACTCATGCTCTTGTACTCAAGGGACCTAATTGGGAGCTTCCTTTCTGCATCCACACTGATGCATCAAATTATGCCATAGGATCGGTCTTAGGACAGAAAGAAGGAGCTATTGAAAATTCCATTTACTTTTTCAGCAAAAATATACAAGGAGCTGAATTCAATTATATAGTGATAGACAAAGAAATGTTGGTAGTCATCTATGCACTGAACAAATTCAGACATTACATAACAGGCTACCAAATCTTTGTGCACACTGATCATGAAGCTATTATGTGTCTCATGAATAAACCTTTGATCATAGGTAGATTGGAAAGATGGTTATTGTTGATGAAGGAGTTTGATATAACCATTATGGATAAACTAGGGAAAGACAATGTTGCATGTTTTCTTTCAAGACTAACTACATTGGAATACAATCATCCTATAGATGACTCTTTTCATAGTGAGCATCTATTCTCCCTTAATGTACAAACACCCTAGTATGCTGACATAGCCAATTACTTAGTCCTAGGTAGAGTTCCTTCATACTTCTCCCCTAAAGAGAAAAGGACATTTATTGAAAGAAAAAAATCCTTTCTCTTGGATTGTTGGATGTTTATTTTATACTGGACTTGACCATGTAATGAGGAGGTGTGTGAGAGAAGATGAGACATATCACATTTTGTATGCATGTCGCAATGAACCATGTGGAGGACAACAATGAAGGTTTTGAACACAAGATATTATTGGCCAACACTCCACAAGGATGTAGGAAGGTATACTAGAAAATGTGATAGATGTCAAAGAATGGGCAGATCAACCAGATCTGATGAAATGCTACTTTTCCCTTAGGTAGTAATCACTCCCTTTGACAAGTAGGGATTGGATTTTGTGGGACCCATTGACCCTCCATCAAATGGTAAGTCTTATACATTGGTATGCACTGATTATGTGATAAAATGGGTAGAAGTTAAGGCTATGAAGCATGCAAGAGATAACAAGGTTGCATAATTTCTTTATGAAGAGATTTTCACAAGATATGGAGTCCCAAGAGAAATAGTGACTAATCAAGGGCCACATCTCATATCAACCCTTGTTGTAGCACTAGTGAATGAGTACAATATAAGGCAAGGGAAGTTTACTCCTTATCACCCCCAAGCTAATGGCCAAGTTGAGGTGACCAATAGAGAAATTGAAGCCATTCTAACTAAAACAATATTTTTCCATAGAAAGGATTGGGAAAAAAGATTACCAAAAAAAATTTGGGCCTATTGGACAACCTAGAAAACAACTATAGGCTTCACACCATTTGAGTTGTTGCATGGAAAGATAGCTATGATGTCATTCGAGTTTGAATATAAGACTCTGCAAACTACAGTATATTTGGGGATGGAAGTAGTGCAGAATCAGAGGATCAAGTTGCATGATAAATTTATAAGGGAAAAGAAATTCAAACCAAGAGATTGGGCTCTGCTCTATGACTCAAGATACTAGGACAATGTAGTAAAATTACAAACAAGGTGGCTAGGACCATATGAAGTTGTTGAGGTCTTTCCTAATGGAGATGTTCAGCTTAGTACCATTGACCCTGTCAGGTTCAAATTACTTGTCAATGGTCATCGCCTCAGATTATACCACAAGCTAGCTTCCCAAGAAGAGTTCTTGCAACAATTCATCCAACATTTAGCACCAGAGCTTCCTATAGCCAAATGAAGTGGACCTAGTGTCCCTCCTTCTGGCTAATTAAGGTATGTACTTTTCATAATAAAGGCTTTCACTTGCGTGGAAGTCCATTTCTTCATCATCCACCCATTCACCCATCCATTACCACCTTTCTCTCTCTTCCATCACTTCATTCCACCTTGCCTCACTCACTTTATTCTCCAAAAAGGTGAGTGTTACTTTATTCACGATCTTTGCAACAAATCTTCCACACATTCAAGTATGTGCTCATTAATTGATATCTTTAATCATCTTTTAAGTGCATTCATTTAATCATTGTACGTTAGTATAGATATTCACATAAATGTCATTATTACTTGTCAATCACCACTCCCATCTCACATTTGCAGACACATGTCTAAATTTAGGTTGGGGGAGGGGAAAGAAAAAGATGCAAATATTTTGTGAATTTATTGCCCATGTGTCAAATCATATTAGGTTGCATCAGAAAATTTAAAATGAGTTAATTTGAAATCTGAATGAGAGGATGGCTTGCATGTGTGAAGTGACATTAACTACAGCCACCATTTCTTCCCATCAAAATCTCCCTTTTTATCACTCCTTTTCTTGCCATTATTTTCTTGTCGTAATCTTGAGTTGCAAGAAAAAAGGAAAAACAAAAGAAAGGAAATTCAGTTGACACTGGCACTAGAAATTTAGCAGGTTGGTATTGGAATTTAGCAGATACTGCAGGAAAGTGCATTTGATTTTGAGATGGGAATTATAGGAAAGAAGTTGCAGAGCATTTATTTGATTGTAGACAAGGGGAGGTGGGTTAATTCAAAATGAACCCACGGTGCATAATATTTTACTACAAGATGCACAGTGCCTAGAAAAATTTAGAAACTATGGATGGTTAGATTACTTCTTGAAGCTGGATGACTTTGATGAAAGAATTTCCCTTGAATTTTCCCAAACATTTTCAGAAGGAAAATCCACTTTAAAAGGGTTGTAAGTTGTGGAAACAGAGGAAAGAATTGCAGAGGTCATAGGGTTACAGTTGATGGTGAAAACTACCCTACTTCCAGAGACGCCAAATCAGCTAGGGACGAGTTTACAGATCCAAAAAACCCCCCATTGAGCATAGACAAACAGGGTGCACAGAGAATGTCTTTGCCCAAGCCATGGAAGTAGATAGTTGTGTATGTTATCAAATACATCACTTGTGAGGTTCTCCAGTCAAATTTTCATTCTATCCACTTCAAGATTTTGAATCACATGAGACACGAAAGGAGGATGAATGTTCCCAACATGTTGTACAATCTTCTCTCAATCATGGCAGCCAAGACACAAAAAGGTAGGGATAATTTTGTTTCCAACCATTGCTTGATTAAATTGTTAGTTGAAAATTCTCTAAATGATGTATCTGGGATGACTTGGGAAGAGTTTATAAATGTTGATCAAATTAGAGCTAAGCACTTGCAACCTAGGGCTTTGTCTCAATCTCGTAGGTCTAGCAGGAGAGTAAGTATAGTTGAAGCCATTCTTAGTGCTTCAACCTATGGTGTTGGCTCTAGTGTGAATCCTCCTATAGTAGAAGAAACCATAGAAATTAGTTCTTCTGGAATAGAGCACTCAAAAAAAGAAATCTCTTCCTTAGATTCTAATGATGACATTCCACTTGAAACCCTGATGAAAACTAGGGCATAACAGAGAGAGGTAGAAACGAGAAAAGGGAAGGTTAAAACACAACCTGTAGAAAGAAAAGTGCCAAGTTCTAAGAAGAGGAAGGTTGATATTGTTCATCCTACAGCCAAAGGAAAATGTGAGAGACCTCCCAGGAAATCAAGACTAGTTGGGCCTATGATTGGTATGCCTCCATAGGAAATCCTTAAACCTAGTGAGACCTCACATGAGGACCCTGAATCTCCAATGGGGTAGGAGAATGTTGAAGAGGAAGAAGACATATTTAGGAGAGCAGCAAATATAACACTGGCTAATCTTGCTAACATTGCAAAATAATTGGAGGAAAATCAGGACTTCCTGCAGCATGAGCAAGAGGTCTTGCAGCAAGAAGTCTTGTAGCAACAACCAAAACCGGAGCAGGAGTTCCTACAGCCACAACAAGAACAAGAGTCCCTACAACAAAAGGAAGAAGAAATAGCACCCTTGCAGCCAAAGATAACTAGATAGCCTAAGTCCATGCAGATAGTGCCATATGAGGAGCCGTCATCAACAAAAAGATTGGTAGGCATTCATAATCCTCCTAGTTTTATAGTACATACAACAATTTTGAATTTATGGAAATAAATACAAAGAAGGGAGGGAGAATGGAAAAGGGAAAAATGGAAATTGAAGGAGGAAATTCAAAAGAAGGATGAAGAGATTGAGGATAAAAATGAAGAAATTGCCACCCTGAAGCAGAGGGTGGATGATATGGCAACTTTGACACCAAAGATTCTAGAATGTAGAACCCCTCCAAGGGTCTATGCTCTACTCCTGAAAGAGAAATATCTCCCTTTTAAGATGTCAAGAATTTCCTCAGGTTTGAATCCTTCTATTGACACCCCCATCGAATTCTTCAATGCTTATAGGATTGCCTCACCTGAAATGAAGAATTTGCTATGTGAATTTTATTTACATAATTATGCTGTCACAAAAGACCATGATTGGCATCCGTTGTTGTATGTTGGGGATGCTCAATTAAGAGCATTCATGTCTTGGGTACAAAATGAGATTAGTTGGGGACAACAACATGGTGCTTATATGCAATTGGAGTTTGATATCCCTATGCCTATTAGAGTTGAATCAAGCAACCCAAGGGATATCTACAGAGAATGGCATAGAATGTTGCTCAGACCAAGTTATGGAAATAGGATTATGCCTTGGATTGAGGAAGTTTATAGTGAATATGAGGTAAAGACAGCAACAAAAGAGGAAACCATGAGGAGATGTTTGTCACAAGGATGGAATAGTTTGATTGATGAGCTGAAATAGGTTGAGCCTCATTCCATCCATAAGTATGTTGCAGCACTAAAAACAATTGGTAGGTATATTGAGATTGGGAGAACACAGGGGCGACTTTGGCTTCCCCTGAATTTCCAGCCACCCATGCTCATGTGGCCTGTTCCAAACTTCATATTTTACTAGTTTGACATTGTTGTAGAGAAGTAGAGATGGAACAAGTTTGAAAAATTGGGAGGATTCTATTGGGATCTTGATTCATGCACTGTAACCACTGATGTTGGACAGCTCTTAGTTGCAAATTTTAGAGCCTTAACCAAGCAGAAGAACAACTCTTCCCCTGCTGGAGGACTAGCAAAATGTTAGGTTAGAGGGAGTGATGAGCCTAGTTTTTGGTCTAGTTTTGGGTAGAATCTATAGTCTATTTGTTGGTTGATGTCATGAAATTTGATGATTAAATGTTGGTATTTGCATAATGTTTCCCTCAAACCATTTGCATTTGACATTATCCTATCTCTGCAAGCTTTAATGACATTTGGCCTATTATGTGGGCTATCTCTATTGGTTTTGCATGTGATTAATGAATGATTCTTAGAGTGGTTATATTTGTGTATTTATTATGCGTACTGACCTTTCCATGCAAATTTAATATGCCAAGTTGAGGAAGACACCGCCAGCTAGGCATGCACCATAATGTCTAGCTGAGAAATCGCTCTAAGTCAAAGGCAACTGACAATAAAAGATTCTTCATGCAACTAAATGTAACTGCCTTGTAGTGGACCTTAATGATTGAGCATGCATGGGCATTACTGTTGTGCTAGATCTGCATTTGGACTTGCATGTCTGACTAAATTCCATGCATGTGTAACCGCCATAACTCCACTTTCCCCTATTTTCCCTAAATGGCATCCTTCCAATCGTGGAGTTGACTACCTTATTTAGCTATAGTATAAATAATGATTTGATGCTCCTTCTTCAGGAGGTTGCATGATTTGATATTGTACTCTCATTCTTCATTTTTTAGTAATACAGATACATTACTCCTTTGTACTCATGATTTACAGTGAATAAAATAAAGTTTTGAGTTCGAGCATCTAATTTTTCATTAGTTTTAGAAGATACTTATCCAAGGGGGGCCACTTGGTGAGTAATCCATATTCTTAGTTTAGCATTAGTCTAGTATTACTTGTTGTTGAGTACTTAGTTAGAAATATGGCATCGACTGTTCCTGCAGCCACTAGAATTCTATTCTATGATTGTTCCTACAGCCAAAGCGGACAGAGTAGTTTCCTGTTTGTTGCTCAGATTTTCATTCTTGTTATGCATTTTAGCTTCGCATAGTCATTGATTGATGTTCAACATTTGTCTCTTTCCCTTTCAAGCAATTTACTTTCAATATTATGTTTCTTAGTTGTAGAATGCAATGGCTACTTTGAGTTCCTAGTGCACATATTGTGCTAACCCATCTCAAGTTCACATCCCTAGGTTGACAAGCTAAATTCACCTTCATGATAATTGAGATAGCTATTCAAGTTAGATGTCCTATCTCTAAGTCATGGATGTAAAGGATTAGTTATTAAAATCATTGTAGGAGGCCAACAGTGATCACACTATGGTGTTGGTGTGTTAATTGTTTATCACTCTAGTTATTAAAACACAAAATTTGTTGGCTTTTGTTTGCACATTTTATCCTCAATAAACTTTAGGCATTCTAATAACTCCTTGAAATCTATATCTACCCTATTTTCTATCTTAAGTTGAGTCCATATGTCTAGGTCAAGTCCATAAGCAAATATTTTTCATCTACATCCAAATTTTATTATGTGTAATAATTATTTATGCTCTTTTACTCACGTAATTAAATTCTACTCGATGCAAGAGTATCCAAGGTGTGAGGGAAATCTTGCATCAACCAAAAACAAAAGTCTGTTTCTTTTCAATAAGGGCTAATTGGATAAGGTTTGTTGAACATGAGAATGGAGTTTATGTGTAATGTTTTGAAGATGTGCAAAAGTTTGAGTTTTGGAACTCGGGCTTACTGTTTATCATTTACCAGAGATTAAGGAGTTAGTAAATTTTCCTCTAAGTCTAATTAGGTTTTGAACATTGGGCTTGAGGCATACTTGATGTGGTGAATAGTCGGACATCATTCTTTGGCGTTAAGACTTACACCTTGACTTGATTGCTAAAGATGTATGATGTATGGAGGAAATGTGAATCCTAACACCCAAAAGGATGGAAGTTGGTAAGGATGAGTTTTATCTTCACAAGACATTGGTTAGGCTTACGCCTTACTCGAAAGATGGTAGGAAAAATGAAGGAGCAACAAATTCCAACATCCATTGTTCGATAAATTGAATCATTAGAGTGACATGGGGATTTTGAAGAGACCTTGTTTCATGATTCTCCAACATAGCAATAGTGAAGGCAATAGCAGTATGATGGATTAGAGACTCTCGACCCCCGATGGTAAGGGAGAACGAAGTTTCCAAAAATGGAGGGAAATCTTGCCAGAAGTAGAGTTGACTCAATTGACCAATACAAATTAATGACACATGGCACAAGGTGGTTGGCAGATTCACATTATTTTTTTGAATCACAAAATTTAGGGTTAATCGAACGATAATGTTTTGAAGTGTGGTGGTTAAATTTTAATGACGGACTTAATGTGAATATTTTGGTTGATGGTTGCATGAGATGATGGCATAGGCGATGAGTGATGATTACAAAAATGTTAATGCTATAAGGAGGTGGATGGTAATGCTCAGGAAAGCATGGGTGACTGACTTCAATGCAAATTTCGTCGATAGGAAGAAGAGAAGAAAAAAATGCATGGAGAAAAAAAAAGACACATCGAACTAGGGTGAGGGATAACAATGATGAAGGATCGAGCTGATTTATCATGGTGAAGGCACGAAGTATGAAGGTGAGTTAGCTCTGGTTTGAAGATTGGCAGACTGTGAAGTCAAGAAGGCCCATATGAGGGCGAACATAGCAATGTAATGTTATTTTTATTATAGTAATAAACAATGATTGGTTCTCACTTACATTTTGGTTTGGTGTTTATTGTTGTAGCTATGAGTTTGTGTTTTGAAATGGGATTACCCTACACCAATGGTATCAGAGAAACAAGATCTTGAGTGTGTAACAGATCGTCAAAGAGTGGGTAGTTACACCGAGATTGTGTTGTGAGTGTTGAAAAGAAAAATGGATGGGAGAGGAGCCCATTGTGGTAGAGGTAGAGGAAGAGGAGATAATTTTGTAAGAGATTGTGATTTTAGAGCCTTGAGAAGGCAGATTGAAACACTAAAAAATGAGATAAGGAGAGGATTTGCAAGAATGAGAAACCTAGGAAGTGATGACGAAGATGAAAGCATAGAGAATTCTAGTCTAGATACTAAGAAAAGAGAGGAAGTTGTAGTAGTTGCAAATGACCCACTGCTGAAAGCTTTAACAAAATTGGGGAAGAGACCAAAAATGGATGTGCCTACGTTTAATGGAAGTCTGAATCTAGAGGAATTGGTAGATTGGCTTAATGAGATGGAAGAGTATTTCAAATTTGAAGAGATAGAAGACCTTGATAAAGTGAGATTTTCCAAGACACAGATGAAAGGACATGCCTCAATATGGTGGAGAGAGGTTTACTTAGAAAGGGGAAGAAGAGGAAAAGATAATATTACTAAATGGGATAAAATGGTGGAAAGTTAAAAAGACAATCTATTCCTATAGACTATGAGCTAGAATTTCTCAAGAGGATGCAAGGTTTGAAGCAAGGAAGAAAAACTGTTAAAGAATATATAGAAGAATTCCATAAAATTCTCATAAGGACTGGACATTCAGAGGCAACCAAGGAAAAGGTTGCAAGATATATAAATGGGTTAAGATCAAGCATTCAAGAAGAGATGGCACTTGTTAGAGTTGATATGATGGAAGATGGTTATCAAATAGCATTAAAGATAGAAGAAAAGAGTGAACAAGAGGTTTGAAAACAAATAGAAGGAAAAAGGATATGGAGGCAAGGTAGGAGGAAGAACATACAAAAATGAAGAAAAACAAAAAAAGAGCTCTAAGAATGAAGAGGGCAGCAATAAAGCAACAAAATATGAAGAAGGGAAAAACTCAAGAGACCAAAACTTCAAAGGTAGAGGTAGAGGTTGTGGTTATGGTGGAGGCTCATTCAAGGGCGCATGTTTCAAATGTGGAGAAGAAGGACACCGATCCTATGATTTCCCACAAACAAATGAGAAGTCAAGAGAGAGACAAGAACACCAAGGAAGGGTAGCAAATATCAATGAGGAAGAGGCACCTTATTTATAATTTGAAGATTCAGAAGATGGAGAGGTTTTGATGATAAGGAGAGCACTCCTAAATGAAGATAGTGAACCTGTGCAAAGGAAGAAGTTATTCAAAACAAGGTGCAAGTGTGAAGGGAAGGTGTGTAACATCATAGTAGATAGTGGAAGCATAAACAATCTTGTGTCTAATGAGATGGTAGAAATGTTGAAGCTTGAAAGGAGAAGACACCCAAAACCATACAGGATTTCTCGGGTGCAAGATAATTGGAAGTTGTTAGTAAATGAATAGTGTAATATGAAGTTTAAGGTTGGGAATTATCATGATGATATTATATGTGATATCATCCCTATGGATGCTTATCAAAAAAAATTTGAATACCATGGAAATATGACCGAAAATCCATACATGGTGGATGTGCTAACATCTACACAATTGTACAAGATGGAGTGAAGCATAAGTTGAAGCCTTTGAAGGAGGAAAATGTTTAAGTTTGTGATAACGCTAGAGTTCGTTTAGTTGATGCAAGGAGATTTCTTGATGGCATGAAGCATGAGAATGTTTGTTTTGCTATTATTCCTAAAGCTAGCAGTGAAGTTGTTATGAAATTCCTATAGAAGTTATTAGGTTGTTGCAAGAGTTCAAGATGATTGTTTTAGATAATGTGCCTAAAGAACTAGCACTAGTGAGAAAAATTAGTCATCAAATTGATTTGATACCAGGGCTGAGTTTACCCAACAAGGCAGCCTACCAAATTCCACCTACAAAGAATGAGGAGGTAAATAGACAAGTTTTTGATTTATTGAAGAAGGGTTTGATAAGAGAGAGTTTAAGACCATGTGCAGTGCCTGTTATTTTGTCACCAAAGAAAGGAGGAGAGTGGAGAATGTGCATGGATTCCAAATCTATAAACAAGATCACAATAAAGTATAGATTTACATTACCTAGAATGGATGATATCGCGAATTGCTTGAGTGGAGCAACATATTTCAACAAGATTGATTTGAAGAGTGGGTATCACTAGATAAGGATACGTAAAGGAGATGAGTGGAAGACCACATTCAAGACAAAATAAGGTAACTTGTATGAGTGGTTAGTCATACCATTTGGGCTAACCAATGCACCTAGTACATTTATGAGGTTAATGAATGAAGTGTTGAAAGAATTCTTGGGTAGATTTGTGATTGTTTATTTAGATGACATTTTAATTTTTAGTAAAACCTTGGAGGAGCATTTGAAGCATATCAAATTTGTTTTTGAAAAGCTTAGAGATGAAATTTTACTAATTAACCCCAAAAAGTGTAGCTTTTTGAAGAGGGAGTTGGTGTATTTAGGCTTTTTTATTTCAAGGGAAGGCATCAAGATGGACCCGAAGAAGGTGAAAGCTATTTTAGAATGGCCAACACAAAGGAGTGTAATAGATGTGAGATTATTTCATGGTTTAGCAAGTTTTTAATAGAAAATTCATCAAAGGTTTTAGTAACATATGTGCACCACTAACTGAAACTATGAGGGGTGATAAGAGGGAATTCAAGTGGACTACAGGGGCAATGAAGAGCTTTGATTTGTTGAAGAGTAAAGTGATAATGCAACCTTTTTTAGCACTTCCATATTTCAGTAAGGTGTTCCAAGTGGATTGTGATGCAAGTGGTAATTCTATTGGAGCTTTTTTGAACCAAGAAGGTAAGCCTATTGCATATTTTAGTGAGAAGTTAAATGATGCTAAGAAAAAGTATTCAGTTTATGATCAATATTTTTATGCAATCATTCAAGCACTTAAGAAATAGAGACATTATCTTATACCAAAAGAAATTTTTTTTATACTGATCATCAAGCACTCCAATACTTGAGTATTCAAGGGAAATTGACTCAAAGGCACATGAAATGAGTTGATTTTTTACAAACTTACATTTTTTTTTTGAAACATAGGAGTGGGAAGTCTAACAGATATGTTGATGCTTTGAGTAGAAGGCAAGCTTTATTGATTGAAATGCAAGTTGAAGTTGTGGGTTTTGATGAACTCAAGAATATCTATGAAGGAGAATTAGGTTTTGGAGAGGCGTGGAAGGATTGCAAGGAGCCTATTGCAGAAAATAGGACCAAATGTATGGATTATTTAATCCAAGATGGTATGTTGTTCAAAGGTAATCAATTGTACATTCCTAGAAGTTCCATGAGATTGAATTTAATTAAGGAGAAACATAGTGGACTTGTGGGACACTTTGGTTTTGATAAGACTATTGCATTAGTTGGAGAGAAATATTATTGGCCTCAATTGTAGCAAGATGTAAGGAAGTATGTACAAGGTTGTAGGGTATGTAAAGTGGCAAAGGGGGGTTAGTCACAACATTGGTTTATATCAGCTACTACCTATACCTGAGAGGCCATGGGAGGATATAAGTATGGATTTTATTCTTGGCTTGCCAAGGACACAAAGAGGGAATAATTCCATCTTTTTTGTGGTAGATAGATTCTCTAAAATGGTACATTTTATTCCTTGTCATAAGACTAATGATGTTGTGAATGTTGCAGATTTTTTTTTCAAGGAAGTTGTGAGGCTTCATGGAATTCCAAAGAGCATTGTTTCTGATAGGGATACCAAGTTTGTTGGCTACTTCTAGAGGACTTCATGGAAGAAGATCAACACTAAATTAATTTTTTTCTCATCCTACCATCCTCAAATAGATGGTCAAATGAAGGTGGCAAATAGGAGTTTGGGAAATTTGTTGAGATGCTTGGTTTGAGACAAACCAAAAGGATGGGACTTGATCCTACCACAAGCTAAGTTTGCATAAAAAAACTTAGTCAATAGAAGCACAGGTAAGTTACCATTTTAGATTTTTAATGGAAGCAACCCAAGAGTTGTTTCAGACCTGAATAAGATTGATAAAGATCTGAAAAATAGTGTAGATGTAGAGGATTTTGCAGAGCATATGAAAAGCCTACATGATGAGGTGAGAAAACATATTAGAAAAATATTTTTTTCTTATAAAACTAATGCTGATTTGAAGAGGAGACATGGGGAATTTTAGGTTGTAGATGAAGTGATGGTGCATCTAAGAAAGGAGATATTTCTAGTGGGAACATACAACAAGGTAAGGATGAAGAAGATTGGCCCGTGCAAGATTTTAAAAAGGCATGATTTTGATCATGCATATGAGGTATAATTGCTTGATGAGCTTAATATTTCCCTAATTTTTAATATTTTAGATCTGACCATATTTCATTAAGATGAAAATGATGAAGGTACAGCAATTAAGCAACCTCAATTACTCACACCTACTTTAGGGGATGAAAAGATCGAGACAATTCTTGATAGCAGAGTGGAAAGGAGCACAAGGAGGAAGCAATGCATGGAGTATTTGGTGAAATGGTTTGGGATTCCTATGGAGGATTCTTCATGGTCATCTAAGACTAAGGTTACTCATCTTTTATATCCTCTTGGAAAGTGATGAGATCACTTTTATTCTACCCTGGGTGTCTGATGCAGGAGCATCAAGGTGTAAGGGAAATCTTGCATCAACCAAAACCAAAAGTTTGTTTGTTTTCAATAAGGGCTAATTGGCTAAGGTTTGTTGAACATGAGAATGGATTTTATGTCTGATGTTTTGAAGATGTGCCAAAGTTTAATTTTTGGGCCTTAGGCTTACCGTTTATCGTTTACCAGAGATGAAGGAGAGTTAATTTTCCTCTAAGTTTGATTAGGTTTCAGACTTCAAGCTTGAGGAATACTCAATGTGGTGAATAGTTGTACATCAAGCTTTGGAATTAAGACTTACACCTTGACTTAACTGCTAGAGATGTATGATGTATGGAGGAAATGCAAACCCTGACACCTGAAAGGATGGAAGTTGGTAAGGATGAGTTTGGTCTTCGTGAGATGAAGGTTGGGCTTATGCCTTACTCGAAAGATGGTAGGCATCATGAAGGAGGAATGAACTCCAACATTCAAAATTCGGTAAATTGACTCATTGGAGTGACATGGGGATTTCGAAGAGACCTTGTTTCATGTCTCTCTGACATAGCGATAGCGAAGGCAATAGCGGTATGATGGATTAGAGAATCTCAACCCCCAATGGTAAGGGAGAATGAAGTCGCCAAAAATGGAGGGAAATTTTACTAGAAGTGGAGTTGACTTGGTTGAGCAGTATAGATTAATGACACATGGCACAAGGTGGTTGGCGGATTCACATCATTATTTTGAACCACAAAATTTAGGGTTAATCGAACGATAATGTTTTGAAGTGTGGTAGTTAAATTTTAATGATGGACCTAGTGTGAATCTTTTGGTCAATGGTTGCATGAGACGATGGCATAGGCAATGAGTGATGGTTACAGAAACATTAATGCTACAAGGAGGTGGATGGCAGCACTCAAGAAAGCATGGGTGATCGACTTCAATGCATATTTCATCGATAGGAAGAAGAGAAGAAAAAAACACATGGAGAAAAATAAAGGCACATCGAACTAGGGTGAGGGATAACAGTGATGAAGGATCAAGTTGATTTCTCACGGTGAAGGCATGAAGTTTGAAGGTGAGTTAGCTCCAGTTTGAAGATTGGTAGACTATGAATTCAAGAAGGCCCATATGAGGATGAACATAGCAATGTAATGTCATTTTTTTATCACAATAATAAACAACGATTGGTTCTCTCTTTCATTTTGGTTTGGTGTTTGTTGTTGTAGTTGTGAGTTTGAGTTTTGAAAGGGGAGTACCCTGCACCACTACTTATTCCATCTTATTTGATATCTAGGGTTGGAAATATTTAAGAGTATATTTGGAGGAACATCATTAGTGTTGCAAGGGGATGCATTCTCCTAGGTCAAACCTATAAAACTTAGAAAAATGATTGAAGGAAAACACTCTTTAAACATGCATATGCTAGTAAAATTCTCATGCATATCTAAATTCATTTTAGTGTACCTATTGAAGTGTTGTAATGCAAATGATGCAAATAAGGTTGGAGGATGACAATATTTTAAATGAATGAGATTTAATGCCTTTAAATACTAACACAGCATCAAGTTTCATCAAATATGTACTTAATCATCTAAAGTTAAAAAATAATAAGGCATAGTCTACCAAAAAATTGAATTTGATTTTTTAAAAAATAGGCCCGTCAAGTCTAGAACTACATAATTGACTCTATGTGGGAAAATGATCAAATTGGGGTGGATAATGGCTATATCAAGGTAGGTGTAAAAAATAGGTGTAAAAAAAGCAAGGCTTAAGTGAATGTATAGGAATGTGTGCTTATAAGGATAAGGTGGAGACCAAATATGCCATAATGTGTGTGTATCAAGATAGGTAAAGGTTAGGGGAGTGAACTTAATTTCACACAAGATCACACCATTTTTCAATATGTGCATCTATCAAGACATTCCTTAAATAGGCATAAAACTAAGTGGGATAGGGCATGGTTATGAAATTTTGACCATTATAATAACATCCATTTATATATGTTAATGGATGTCACCACCAATATGTAGTTGAGAATATTTTATTAAATGTAATTTGAAGTGTTAATTAGCTTGAAAAATGTAGGTTTAACCCTCTACAAATTTTGAAAAACTATTTTAAATCTAAGCACGTTGATAATACAACAAGTGTAATCCTATTGAGGTACTTTTTTTATTAAACGTATAGTGTAAAACCCATTGCTAACACCTAAATATCTTGATATTCCCTATAAAAAATAATATATTTTAGTTAATAATATATTTTTTTAAATGGCTTGCAAATGTTTCAATTTTCTTATTATTTTCTTCATTGCAAAATCTCTTTTAGTTTTTTCTCCATCTTGTATATTTGACAATTGATAATTGGCCTCCACTGTATAGCTTACTATAACTTATTTTAAGTAATATAACTTCTTTTTTTAATTTTTAAAATACTTTGACCTATATTGTCTACAACTTAAAATATATATAATGAATAAATACCCTTTTACATATTAGATGGAAAAAGAAAGACAATGAGATACACAAATATTTTATTTAATAAAATATGATTTGATACTTATTTGTTTATGAATAGCATTGATCAACATGCCTATATGTGCTAGTATGTATTAATATTGGCATTCAACAACTTATTGTGATGACCTTTTTTGAATCCTTAAGGGATCTTGTTCCCTCTCAACCCCTATTAATCATTTCTTGTCCTTAAGGTCCTTTGAATTCTTTGGACCACTCCTTGGGTGTTTCACACCACAAAATTATTTGTTATCAACTCTAACCCTTGAGTAAAATACAATACAAAGGAATAATATTAGCCACGCATACATACAATATGTCAATTTCCTTCCCACGAAGAGTTATGCTAATATTATTTATGTAGTTACAATATCATTTTTCAGAAAGGAAAAGGAGTATAATCATCTCAATTGTAGTATAAATTTACATAACCTAAGAAGCAGTATGGATTACTAGTGCTCAATATATTCAAGGAAAAATATTATCAACCAAGTGGGTATGTTGCCTTGAACATAGTGAAGTTTGGAGTACTTTGGTAGCACATGATTCAAATTGCCACAAGTTTGGAGAAACATGTGACATAAAACTTGTAGATTGTAAAATATTATAGAAGTGTTAAGGTCTTCTATCCTAGAGTGTGGCAAGAAATTATTGAGGTTCTAAAATGAAAGTGTGCCTAGAAAGCATGGAAACTAATTTCTAAGCTTTTTAAAGTGCCCAAGAACTTTAATATCAAGTCCAAAATCATTAGATTGTCACTACATGGTCCTAATACTTGTTAAGTGGTATGGTGGAAGAGAAAACTTACTAGAACACTAATTGTACCTAGCAAATCCTTAGACTTGCTACTTTTAGTCACCTACAGGAAGCAAGATGCTATCATATCTTCATGAATCTTAGGTCTCTTCAAGTGTTGATAATTGTTACATATCTCCTCATATTAATTTTTATTTCCTATTTGAATCATATGTGGAATACATCAAGACTTGGGGTGTGAAGAAACAAAAAACATGAATAAATGTTTGTGACACCATGCGATGTGTTCAAGCACATGTTGCAAGGTTTACTCATCATGCTAAAGTGAGTGAAACTTGTAAACCTCTATAGAACCTTGTCCTTTCTCTTTTTGTTAAGGCCTATATGGCTAACTAAACTATTTCTTGATTGAATTTAATACATATCCATTTTTTGTATAACTCTACCTTAAATTATCAAAGGATATATGTATATATTTTCTTGTTCTCAATAAACCTAGCAGCATTAAATCCAAATGACCACATAAGGAACATGCTAAATTATTTTTGCATGTGATCAAACTAAATTTGAAATTTCCCTAATAGCATACGTGCAAACAATGTTGCACATCCAAACTCTAAAAAAGTACTCACTATAAAAGCCATCCATGAGTTCTAACAAATGCTTACCACACATTTTTCATTAAAAGCATATAATTTTCTAGTCAAATAAAGAACATAAATTTTATTTCGTTTTTGAGGGGGGGGGAGGGGGTTGGTGAATTTCAAGTCTTCAACAATGTTTTACTGAGGTTTTTGGTCTAGTGTGAGGTTGTAGGTTGGATTTTTATAGTATTTTAGGGATTATGTAAGGTATTTTCGCTCCATTTCATCACAAAACCACACAACTATAAATTGAGGTGATTGCATATTACCTTAAACTATCTACAACTTTTTATTTTCCCATTTCAACTTTTAGGGTTGTATATTTATTTTTTGAATCAAGTATCTACTAAGCTAAGAGGCTAATATCATTATGGTTTTCTCTAAATTGCTTATAGTGAATAATATTTGTTAGTGTCAACTATCAAGAGGCTTCACAATTTATTTTTTATTTTAATATTTTTACCAAGTTGTAGCCTATAATGAACATTTTTTAAAGTTCTAGCCTCTAGAATACTAGGCTATTAAATTTGTTTTTGTTATTTCTCTTTTGCTAGGTTTTATTTCCATATTCCTAAAAATAATATTGCATTTTTAACTGGAAATCCTAACAACCCTTTTTGGAAAAATATTAAGAAAGCTGCAAAGAAATAAATGGTTTTGTAACTATTGTACTAAAAATATGTGAGGTATAAATATTTTGAAATATCACTTTGCATGGATCCATGTCAAGATGTAGAGCCATGTACAAAATAAATTTAGGTTGATTAGAGTAATATGAAATCTTTTCTTTCAACATTGAGCAAATGAAAAAGGACAACAAAGACAATGGGAACCTCAAATCAAGTTTTTAGTTCTATAGGTCAAATGCTAAAGGAGATATGGGGGCTTTTTTTTCTTCCATTGGGCCATGGATACAAAGATTAGGCAATGTGGGTAGCCAAAAAAGAAAGTTCTTTGTAACACCCCTTGAGCACAACCTTTGTTGGAATGTATTGTGTGGAATAAGGAATTACATGAGACAAAGTTGTCATGTTTCAAATTTTGGTACTGCATGTAACAGCTACCCCTTGATTAATACATTTTTTTATTCAAATAAAAAAAAAATACCAACTTAATCAACTACCATCATGGTGATGACTCCACACCACCACTCAAAATATTACACTAGAAAGTGTTAAGCTCATGATTTCAAGGTCTTCCCTAGACCCACACCTAAAGCTCGAGGGTTCATTCATGATAGCCCTACCTACATATCCCCTTTTGGGAATTAGAGGCTTTATAGTTTGTACACCAATGATGGAGAAAATTCATTGTCTTCTCTTGTATGAGATCTTTAATATCAATTTAAATCATGACTATTAATTAAGTTATGCTTTAAAATTATTTTGATTTCACTAGAATGTTAACAACACATTCCAATCAAGTGTTGGTTCTCTACCAATCATTAGTGTATAAACACACAAAAAACCACATAGGGTCAATATCATTCCAAAATCCCATGTTCACATACAGTGACTATCTCAAGAATACATCACATGTACACAAGGTGACTAGCTCATTTACATCACAAATACAATAGTGACTATCTCAAGCATACATCGCATGTTCACATAAGGAACAATTGGTAAATTGAAAAAGGGTGCAACCTACCACATGCATCATCCCACTACCTATATCACGATCACATCAGCCCATAAGAATATATCACTTGGAAAATGAATGTAAATGCATCCCATACTACACCATGGGTCGCATCTTTTTCTCAATCCACCATCTATGATAACAAGCAAGCAACCCATACTACTTGATGTCATCACTAGAAAGGGCATCAATAACAATGTGCATAATACCTAAGGCCATTTACATAAGTATATAATGAGTGACTAACACCATGTTGGCAAGAGACACTGCAAATGTTTTTTGGTGTTGTCATTGATGGTAACCCTAGTCGGTAATTGGATCTGCATGACACCATTTGCTCATACCGGCAGGCATATTGAAGACAGTCAAGGAAGAACAGTGCATTCGGCAATTTTGTGATCATCGATTCTCTTGCAGATTTTATATTATTATTTTGAGTTGTGGATCTTATGGGAGGTTTATCAGTACATCTATTGTGTTGTCCGACAATCTCAATTCCTCGTATCATGTGTGTAATTTTGGAGATTTGGTTGGATTTTTTTTTCATCACTGTTTCGTAGCTAACCCAGGTGTTGTAACATGTGGATATTTGAGGAGTATTTATTTGAATGTTTTTGTGTTCGATCATTTTTTTTCATCTGAGCTAAGTTGTGGCCGACCATTGTGGATGTACATCAAATATAACTCATGATTTGAGCTGGCAGTTGCAAATATTCTTAAGTTTTATTGAAGCCAACATGTTGCAATTAAATTGTTAGGTGCGAATATATATGTATGATCTATTATATCATTTTTGGTGTGTATTCAAGGTGTTTTGATGTGTATTACGAATAATAGAAGGGTTTTTGAGAGATTTTATGCATAGTTTCACTTGTGCATAAAGATTTTGTTGTGCGAGTTAGAGCATAGTAGAGTAGAAGTGCAGAATTAGTCAGAAGGACAGAAGATCAACTACTGAGCCTAACCAAAACTGTAATCAAGAATTTGTAGATTTTGTTCTCTCAATTCATTCTCTTAGATCTAATCCAAATCTTTGTAAGGTAGTGTACCTTCCTATTTTGAGCAGTGAGCTCTAGGCAGTGAGCCTGAATGCAAGTGCATTCCCATATTGTAAACTTTTTGAGTATACTCAGATTATATTATGGATTGGCCATCCATAATGGTTTTCCCCTAATAGGGTTTCGACGTAAAAATACTTGTGTTATGGTGTTGTGGTTATTTTCTTTTTGTTTCTGCATATTTCTTTTGGTTGAATGCTTAAAGTGGATTAATGATCAGAATAATAAAGTTAATTTTTTTAGAACACTAATTCACCCCCCCTCTCAATGTTGCTTGTTTCCAACAATTGGTATCAGAGCTAGTTCCTTGAAAGAAGTCTAACAGCTTGGGGAGATCTTGGAGAGTGATTTCAACAGATACACTTGCAGTCTTCAAGAATAACTCTTGGTGGCCTTAGATGATCTTGACCAGTCAAAATCTGAGAACCAAAAACTGCAGGAAAGTCTTGAGAATGCAAAAAAATTCATTCAGTCATTGAAAGACAAAATCAATGAATCAAGGGAGAAAAGAAAGGAATTATGTGATTAGCTTAAGCAGAAGAACAGAAGCATGGAAGATGAACAATTGAGTCATGCCTTGAAGGAGAAAATAGAAGAGTGAAATTTTTTCCAATGAAAATGTTGCCCTAAAGCATGAGATGGAATCTATCATGATGAAAATGACCAAGGAAATTGAAGATAGAAAGAAGAATGAAGAAAAACTTGCTCAATTCTTGAAAGAACAATAGTCAGTTGGACAATGAATTGGAACAATCTAAAATCAATGAGGAAGTGCTTGAAAAATAGCTTGATGATCTCATAGATGAACTTACTATTGCAAATGAGTACAAGGATAAATTCAAAGCTAGTTCAACCAAGCTTGATGAAATTATTAAAGGTCAGAGGGTTGATGGTGACAAGTGAGGTCTTGGATATGAAGAAGGTGAAAGTTTCAGATCTAGACAAAGGAACTCTCGACAAAGGAATTTTGGACAAGGAAGATTCAAGCAAGGAAATTAGTTGAATGGAGCTAGAAGGAATTCGGTGAGACAACCAAATGCTTAGAGATTCAATGGTTATTATTTTACTCGCAATAAATTTATTCATATGGCTTCTCAGTGTAGAGGCATGATGAATCCAAGTGGACCATCATTCTCAAGTTTGTGCTTTAATTGTAATAAGTTTGTTCATAAGTCAATGAATGCATAAATGTGATAAACCACTTTCACAAGAATATCAGATGCTATACATGCAATATACTTGGGAATATTTCTAATCAATGCAGATCAAGAAAAAATTAGTGGAACAGTTGGTCTGAATATAGAAATGTTGTGTATTACAATTGCAACAAATTTGGCCATATTGGTAGATTCTGTTGGAACAAAAGAGGTCTGGTAAAACAAAACATGCAATAGGATGTCAAGGGAAAAGGAAAAGTCACTACAGATGTGATCAAAAGGAAAATGCAGAAGAAATGGGTGAAAAAGAATCCCTCTATTGAAGGAAATGTGCCAACACCATAATTTGCTTTTGGTAATTCCTCTAGGAATTAGATTTAGGCCTTTGGCCTAGGAGGAGTTGTTAAGAAAATATCTTAACCCCCTATCGGTAATTGACACCAAAATGTGGATAGGTCCAGTTAGTGCCCAGATGCTTTTCAAATGTTGTTCAACTAATTTGAGAAGGTATTATACAGTATAGGAGATCTGCAGAAGAATTATTTGTCTCAGTGCATGAAAACAGGATAACCTAATGAACTAGGGTAAAAGCATTTATTGCGACAAAAGGGTTAGTTGTGTGAATGATAAAAAGACATTTTATCCTTCATTTGTCACTTTTCATTTTGGAGAAAAGAAGTTTGGAGAGCCCTAGAGAAAACTTTTTTGAGTTGTAGCAAGATTCAAGTGTGAAGAGGATTCATCGATCAAACTTCAATCCAATGAAAAGGTATTTATCGCAAAAACCTATCAATTTGTGAATTTGCAAGAATGGCCACTCCATTGGTAGTAGAGGTCAAGGGTAGACCCCATCCTAAGTTTAAGTGGCACCCTTATAAGTCTAATGAGACCGAGCCCCTCGGTGCATTTTCATTTGTGTCATACGGAGTTTTGCACACTAAGGATATTAGGGCTTACATTGAAGAGTTAGGAACCTTTCAAATAATGAACTTGTATTCCAATCATATACTTGGATAGGACTTCACTGTCAAGCCAAAATACCAAACCCTAGAAGAGAAGAAGTTCACGTAGTTTGCGAAATTTCCCATATTTGAGGAAAGTGAATGGGTTTGATACATTTTGAGCCATATTCATGCTAAATTTATGTGGTTGAATGTACCTTTCAAGATTACAAAAGAAGCTATAAGTGCAGTTACAGATCTAAACTCTTCTGGTGGTTTTCCCATTTTGAAATCTATAAAGAATCAGACAGTTACTGATAAAACTGGTGCAACATTTGATAGAAGGGCAATGAAAATTGAAGACATTGTTGAAGTGGATGTAAAATTTGCATCAATGGTCATTGGATACAAGGTTTACCACTCCAGTTGGGATAATTCAATATCTGGTATGGCCATTTATGCAACTTACCAGATGGTAAAGGAAAATGTCGATTATGACTTGTGTGAGCTGCTCAGAAGTCAGTTGATGGAGAATCTGAACAAGATTAAGAAGGACAAAAAGAACACCTTTAAATATGGTAATCTACCGCTATGTTTGTTCTTTTATTTCATGAATGAGATTTCTAGTGTTGGAAAAGTTCATTGGCAAAGGAATTAGCCTGTAGCTTTCCAAATAAGAGATTTTTTGTTTGGAAGCAGTGATAGACAGACCAAGAATACTGCCCTCTAGGGGTACTTCAAAAAAAATTATAATATATGATGCAGACAAGAGAGAGAATCCCTACTTCAATTATGGAGAAATACAAAGATGCAATATGTTTCATGTTGGATATTGACCAATGCCTAATGGAAGTTTTTGATTCCAGAATGGTATGGATCATGCCTATGGGATATGAAGCTGACGAGAAAATCTTGGAGATGTATGTAGAACATCTATTGAGAAAACCTCTAGATCAGGCAGAAGAGAGGTTTGGAAGTACATGTTCAGCTAAAGAAGCCTAAAATAATCGAGAAAGTAAGGAAAGAAGTGGAAGTCTTTGCAGAAACCATGGGGATATCTGTAGAAAAGGTAAGAGAAGCCAGAAGGAAGGGAGAAGAAGAAGAAGCTGAGAAAGGGAAAGAACCTAAAGCTAAAGCTGCTAGTCCGACAGCACCCTCTTCCCATACCAGATCAACAAGGAGTTCTCCTGCAGCAAAGCTAGAGCAAACTCATAACAAGGCTTCTAGTAAGAGGAAGAAAAACAAGAGCACAAGAAAATATGAAGCTATCTCAGAAAGTGAGGAGACTGATACAGATGAATATGTGATAGAAATGAAGGCTACTAGCACTCAAGCTGCAAATCTAACCAAAATAAAATCTTCCAGTGAAGAAGGAAAGGCTAAGAAGAAGGAAAAAGTTGACATACCAAGTATGTCAGTTGAGGAAGTTGAAAATGTTTCTTTCAAAGATGGGAACCTCAAGCCCCTCTGCAAGTGGTATGAAACTTTTGATAAATCAGGTCAAATAATTCTTGAAGAAGCAACAATAAAAACATCTGAACATTTTTAATAAAGTTCTTATTGAAATTATGTCTGGTTTACCCAAGAGTCTGTATATTTTTTTGGAGGCAAGAAGAGTAACTATTAGAACAGAAGAAGAGAATATGAGAAACAAAATTCTTGTATACTTGTGTCCAGAAATATCTATTGAGGAGATGGATTCATTCCTGAGAAAATCCCACAAGGAATTCAAAAGAAAAACAAGGGTAAACAAACTCATGATCGGTGAAACTGATGTTGTTGTTGAAGAAACCAAGAAAATCCTGGAAGCATACTTCTCAAGAAACAAGATCAATGTTGAAGAATTCAATGCTAAAGAATTTTCTTCTAATGTTGTAATGAAGAAGTGAATGTAAAAGAGGAGGAGAATGTGAATGTATATGATCCTCCAGAATTTGAGGGCATTTAGATTTCTCCTGAGGTGGATAAAACAGAGGTACCTATGGAGACTGAGGATCCTAAGGTTGTTGTAGCTAAAGAAGAGGAGATTCCCTATGAAAAAGTTGGAGATCCTAAAGGAAATCAAGAAATAGTCACTAAAGGACTAGAAATTGAAGGAGAAAAGGTTCAAGTTAAGGATATTCTTGTAGAAGCAAGAGACACTGTCGAGGTAGTGAATAAATTTCTGATGGATCAACAAGAAGAATTTGAACCTGAATTGGTTGGAGGCCCAATCAATCTTTCAACCATGTCCCCAATCCAAAAGATGAAGGTTGCATCTTTTGCCTAGGCAAAAGCCAGAGAAGAATTACTGAAGTCACACATTGAGGATACTAAGCTTTTGAGTCTTGCATCTAGACTGCTAGAGAAAATCATACCAACTCGTGTGAAGGATCCATCCAGTTCATCCTTCGGTGAACTGAAGAAACTCATAAATTTTGTAAGCACTCAATTTGAGTCTCTTGAAAAATCTATCAAGGATAAAGTGCAGAAAGAGTTTAATGGTAAAAGACTTAGTTGGTTGAAGGAAGTGATTGCAAAAGATAAGACTCTGTTAGGAACATATATGAAGAATATTCAAGGTTCTATATATGAAGGTGGAAAGGCCTATAAGGCATGTTTGGTCTTGGTCTTGTCCAAGTTTACTAAAGGGAATGAGAAAAAGGTGAAGGATCTTGAAAATAAATTGGCTACTATTTCTGGTACTTTAGATCTATTAGTTGAAGATGTTTCGAAGCAAGAAGGTCAAGTAACATCTCTACTTGAAAAAATAAGGTGCTTGAAGCATGAAAATGACAAGATTGTTGGGAGAGTATGTGAACTCAGGGGACTAATTGGTTTGAAGATTGAATTAATGGTGAATGCATTGAAGGAAGCTAAAGTTGTTGTGGAAGTTAGTGACCCAACGAACCTAGAATATATAGAAGCACAATCTTATTTAATGTGTGGTCACATAACAATTTTGGAGAGTCTCAAAAAGGTTTGCAATGGAAATTTAAGAGTTCTAAAGCAAGACTTTGCAAATGTTTTCAAATCTTACTAAGTTACAAGTTCATGCCTGTACAGTTTTGGAATTTTGTTTTAGTTTCCCCAATTTTTTCCATTGATTTCAAAGGGGGAGAAGTGTATAGTGAAAAATGTATAGTCATCATAGGGGGAGTTTCTTTTCAGAGCTGAGATTGAAGATTCTTTTTGAAGTTTTGTTATGGCAGTGTAATTCATGTTGGTTTTGGTTCGACACTTAGTCATTTTTCACTAAGTGTTGCCATCAATGACTGATCCGGTGGATATTTTTAGTGAAAATTGAAGTGTCTCATTTCTCTCCAAAATCTGCACCATCAGAAAGATCTCAGCATCCTGATTCCAACGCAACTCGAACGGAGCGAAAAAGAGTCCGTTTGCACGAGTTATGGCCAGTCAAACCTTGGGTCAAACTGGGATCAGAGGGCATCCAAGAAGTGAAAAAAATGATATTGTTAAAAGTTCTTGAAGTTGGTGTCATCGCAAAGAGCTCGTCGAGATGATTCTGACGGTGTTCGTTTCGTCGAAATCTGACATCGTATGCGATAGTTATCAATGGTCAAAGTTTGTAGTTGACTTTTTGAGGTGGACCCGTACAGATGCTGACGTCAGCATTCCGTACTGTACGGACTGCGAAGTGGCCGAATCAAAATCTAACACGTGGCTTCCATGTCAGCATTGTACGGACCAATCGCAGAGTGATACGTGGCAGTCCGTACGCCCAGTCAGCAAGCCACATCAGCATGACACGTCAACTCGCCATACGCCACGTCATTGTCTGGTCAGCATGCCACATCAGCTCACCGTATGCCACAGTCATCGTCCAGTCAGCGTCCTACTTGGCAGACACGTCGGCGACACGTAGAATTCATTGGCCGATGAGAAACCACCACGTGGACTTGTCTTCTAGCAGCGAACAGTTAATTTGTTGCATTTGTTAAAAGTTTTGTTAGAGGGTTTCGAACCCTTCACCTCCTCTTCACCGCAAAAACCTCTGCCCAAACCGGCTACAAACTCGGACGTAACTGGTATACATCAGCAGTTTGTTTTGTTGTTTTAAAATTTTGGGAAATGGCTATTAAAAGCCAGCGGCGGGGGTTGAACCCCCAACCGCCGGCCTAACAAAAAGTGCAAGCCACCGGTAAGCCATGCGATGGCTTTAGAATGTAATTAGCATCGGTTTGTTTTGTTAGAGTTGTCAAAACCGAATGCTTTTTAAATTTAAAAACAAACTCCCTAACTCCCTAGAAAAATAAAACAATAATCTTTTTAAAGATAAAATCAAAACCTCCAAAACCAACAAAAGCCCGAAATGAATAAATAAAAGGGCTAAAATAAAGATTAAGGGGGATTTTTAATGATTTTTATGTAAATCAAGGGAGATTTGAAGATTTTTTATGTATTTTGGAGAGATAAGGAATATTTTGTAAATCAATTGGTTAGTAACCAAATTGAGAAAATTTTATGTATAAAAAGAGGTGTGAGGTGAGAGTGGGATTAAGTTTTTTTTTTAGGTGTTGAAGTCTAGACGCTGAGACAACACAAAAGAGAGGTCTTGTAGAGATTATTTGAGCCATTCTTGCACGCCAGAGCACTGTTATGTTGCCGAAGTGCTTGGAGAATGGTTGTGGTGCTTTTGTAATTGATTTTGGAGTTAATCGGATCGGTCTCTCTATTGGAGTGGACCCAGAGACGTAGTCACGTTTGTGACGAACTCCGTTATCAAACGTTGTTTGCACTTCTCTTCTTCTCTCTCACTTTCTCTCAGTTTGTTAATTCCTTCATTTTGTTATTTCCTTAAGTTAATTTTGATTTAATTAACTTGGAATAATCATTGTAAAAATTAAGCATTCATTTCTGCAATTTAGTCTAGATCCTATACAGATCAAGTGGTATCAGAGCTCAGTTGAGTATTATTGTAGTTGTTTTTTTTGAATGCTAACGAGATCCACGATTCAGAAGGGTGAAGGCAAGCTTGAAGACTTTGATCCTGAGATCGGGAAGCGTAGAACATTTCCGAAGATGTATGTTTCTGGAATGGAGGTTCCTGATGAGATCAGTGAGCAGGAATTTCGAAGAGCATTCCTCGAGATGAAGGCTAAGGTGGACATTCTTTTTCAAGAAAGACAAGAGCGGAAAGAACGTGAAGAAGGTTTGTCTAAGCAAGAAGATCGCAAAGACAAGAAAGGGAAACATCATGGAGATGGTGACAAGCAACCAGATCCACCCTTTTCTTCTTCTCCTCCCTCTTCTCCTTCTCCTTCTTCTCCATCTTCTCCTCATTCTATTTCTTCTAATCCTTTCAAGAGTGGGTATAAGCCTAAAATTAAGTTGGATGTAAAATTTGATTTACCTAAATATTGTGGTGAACTTAATGCTGAAAAATTGGATGATTGGATTCAACAAGTTGAAGTGTACTGTAGAGTCCATAACCTATTAGATGATGTTGATAGGATCCAATTAGCTACTCTTCGTTTAGGAGGTACAGCCTTAACTTGGTGGGAGAGTAGGTCTAAGGCAGAAGTTTCACAACATGGTAGAGTCAGTTTAACTTGGGCAGAATTTATTAATGCACTTAAGAAGCAGTTTTATCCCCTAGGACATATGCAACAGTTAATGATGGACTAGCAAATGTTTAGGCAAGGGAAAGGTCAAACTGTCCAAGAGTACACCCATGAGTTCAGGAAAAGGGCTATTGCTTTGAATGTTCCTTTGTATACCCAGGACACGTTGTTGAAGTACATAGGAGGTCTTCATTCCTATCTTAGGCATTCTATTTTGGTTTTGAACCCTTGCAATTTGGATGAAGTGTCTGTTCAAGCTACACACTTAGAGTCAAGGGGTAAAGGATATTTTATTGATAAGTTTGATAATGATGTAAAGAAATCTTTTAAGGTTGCAGAGACAGGAAAAGGAAAGAAGACAGCTACGGTCAAGAAGGATGAGAAACTTTCTTGCTCTCATTGTGACAAGAATGGTCATGATGAAGATCACTATTGGAAGTTGCATCCAGAATTGAAGCCTAAGTGGGCTCAAAGACGTAATCAGAAACAGAAGGGTAAGGAGAAAGCCATGAATGTTGTTATGGATCTTGGTTTAGATTCAGATGATGAGACTAAGATAACAGCGATGGGTCTAAAAGGTAAAGCTCATATTTCTGGTGTTTCTGTTGCTAGTTGTGCTTCTTCATCTACAGTTAATGATTTCTCTGAAGATGTGAAAAGGAATGAGCTATTTCATTTAAGGGTTGTTGCTAAGAACACTAAAATTGATGCACTCATAGATAGTGGTTCTCGAGTGAATTTAATTTCTGAAAGTGTTATAAAGAACTTGGGATTAAAAACTACACAACATAAGAAACCTTATCCACTAGGCTGGATTTGTGAAAGTGATAAGCTACAAGTAACAAAACAATGCACCTTAAGATTCGCAATCACTAGTAAATTTGTGGATGAAGTACAGTTTGATGTAGTTCCATTGGATATCTATGGGATAGTGCTTGGTAGCCCTTATTTATATGACAGGAAAGCTATTTTCTATAGGGAAAAGAATCATTATCATTTGTTTAAAGATGGCATTCAGTATATTGTACATTCTCACAGGGTTAAGACTGATCGTTCTTTTGCAAACACAGGGCAGTTAAAGAGGGTAATTAATGCAAGTAAAGAGTTAACTCTTATGTCTGTCAGTACAGATGGTTCTACACTTGAACTTGGAGTAGCTAACCAGGGTCAGATGTTGCAGGATGCAATTGCAGTACAGCATGAGAAAAAGATGATTGAAAGCATTGATGAATCCTTGGGTAAAAATGTTTCTATTGTGAAGGATCGATATGTTGTTGACTTATTCTCTTTCATTTCTGCATTATTGTTCAGCTTGATGCTAGTCAATTTTTGTTGGTTAGTGGCTACGACATTGGATGTAGATGCTTATGGAAGTGATAAAGTTATGTTTATGTTCAACAATGTTGTTGCAGTCTTCATTGTGCTTGTGAGCCAGGTATTCAGATGTACAGAAGATACAAGACAAGTGGGGAGGCCAATTCCTCACTTAATTTCAGAGTAAATGCCACTTTTGGAGGTCTAAAAGGTCTTCAGTGGGGAGGCCTGATCCGGTGGATATTTTTAGTGAAAATTGAAGTGTCTCATTTCTCTCCAAAATCTGCACCATCAGAAAGATCTCAGCATCTTGATTCCAATGCAACTCGAACGGAGCGAAAAAGAGTTCGTTTGCACGAGTTATGGCCACTCAAACCTTGGGTCAAACTAGGATCAGAGGGCATCCAGGAAGCGAAAAAAATGATGTCATCAAAATTTCTTGAAGTTGGTGTCATCGCGAAGAGCTCATCGAGCCGATTCCGATGGCATTCATTTCGTCGAAATCCGACATCGTATGCGAAAGTTATTAATGGTCAAAGTTTGTAGTTGACTTTTTGAGGTGGACCTATACGGATGCTGACGTCAGCATTCCGTACTGTACGGACTGTGAAGTGGCCAAATCAAAATCTAACACATGGCTTCCACGTCAGCATTGTACGGACCAATCGCAGAGTGACACGTGGTAGTCCATACACCCAGTCAGCAAGCCACGTCAGCATGACACGTCAACTCGCCATACGCCACACCATCATCTAGTCAGCATGCCACATCAGCTCACTGTATGCCACAGTCATTGTCTAGTCAGCATCCTGCTTGGCAGACACGTCGGCGACACGTAGAATTTATTGGCCGATGAGAAACCGCCACGTGGACTTGTCTTCTAGCGGCGAACAGTTAATTTGTTGCATTTGTTAAAAGTTTTGTTAGAGGGTTTCGAACCCTTCACCTCCTCTTCACCGCAAAAACCTCTGCCCAAACCGGCTACAAACTCGGACGTAACTGGTATGCGTCAGCAGTTTGTTTTGTTGTTTTAAAATTTTGGGAAATGGCCATTAAAAGCCAGCGGCGGGGGTTGAACCCCCAACCGCCGGCCTAACAAAAAGTGCAAGCCACCGATAAGCCATGCGATGGCTTTAGAATGTAATTAGCATCGGTTTGTTTTGTTAGAGTTGTCAAAACCGAATGCTTTTTAAATTTAAAAACAAACTCCCTAACTCCCTAGAAAAATAAAACAATAATCTTTTTAAAGATAAATCAAAACCTCCAAAACCAACAAAAGCCCGAAATGAATAAATAAAAGGGCTAAAATAAAGATTAAGGGGGATTTTTAATGATTTTTATGTAAATCAAAGGGAGATTTGAAGATTTTTTATGTATTTTGGAGAGATAAGGAATATTTTGTAAATCAATTGGTTAGTAACCAAATTGAGAAAATTTTATGTATAAAAAGAGGTGTGAGGTGAGAGTGGGATTAAGTTTTTTTTTTAGGTGTTGAAGTCTAGACGCTGAGACAACACAAAAGAGAGGTCTTGTAGAGATTCTTTGAGCCATTCTTGCACGCCAGAGCACTGTTATGCTGCCGAAGTGCTTGGAGAATGGTTGTGGTGCTTTTGTAATTGATTTTGGAGTTAATCGGATCGGTCTCTCTATTGGAGTGGACCCGGAGACGTAGTCACGTTTGTGACGAACTCCATTATCAAACGTTGTTTGCACTTCTCTTCTTCTCTCTCGCTTTCTCTCAGTTTGTTAATTCCTTCATTTTGTTATTTCCTTAAGTTAATTTTGATTTAATTAACTTGGAATAATCATTGTAAAAATTAAGCATTCATTTCTACAATTTAGTCTAGATCCTATACAGATCAATGACAAAGGGGGAGATTGTTGGCAAGAGACACTGCAATTTTTTTCTGGTGTTGTCATTGATGGAAATCCTAGTAATTAATTGGATCCGCATGACACCATTTTCTCATACCAACAGGCAGATTGAAGATAGTCAAGGAAGAACAGTGCATTGGGCAGTTTTGTGATCATCGATTCTCTTGCAGATTTTATGTTGTTATTTGAGTTGTGGATCTCATGGGAGGTCTATCAGTACATCTATTGTGTTGTCCAAAAATTTCAATGCCTCATATCATGTTGTGTGTAATTTTGGAGATCCGGTTGGATATTTTTTGTTCATTAGTGTTTTGTGGCCAACCCAGGTGTTATAACATGTTGCGGATATTCGAGGAGTGTTTATTCAATTTTTTTGTGTTTGATCATTTTGTTTTTGGTCTGAGCTAATTTTTGGCCAACCGTTGTGGATGCGCATCAAATATAACTCATGATTTGAGCTTACAGTTGCAAATATTCTTAAGTTTTATTGAAGCCGACATGTTGCGATTAAATTGTTAGTCGCGAATATATATGTATGATCTATTAGATCATTTTGGTGTGTATGTGATGTGTTTCGATGTGTATTGTGAATACAAAAAGGGCATTTGAGAGATTTTATGCATAGTTTCACTTGCACATAAATATTTTGTTGTGTGAGTTAGAACAGAGCAGAGCAAAAGTGTAGAATCAGTCAGAAGGATAAAAGATCAACTACTTAGCATAATCGGAACTATAATCAAGCATTTGTAGATGTTCTCTCAGTTCATTCTCTTGGATCTATTCCAAATCTTTATAAGGTAGTGTCCCTTCCTATTTTGAGCAGTGAGCCTAAATGCAAGTGCATTCCCATATTGTAAACTTTTTGAGTATACTCAGATTATATTGTGGATTGGCCATACACCGTGGTTTTTCCCCTAACAAGGTTTCCACATAAAAATCCTTTTTTTTATGGTGTTGTGGTTATTTTCTTTATGTTTCTACATATTTATTTTGGTTGAATGCTTAAAGTGGGTTAATGATTAGAATAATAAAGTTAATTGTTGCAGAACACTGATTCACCCCCCACTCAGTGTTGCTTGTTTCCAACACACCAATCCTTTTAGTGCATACCAAATAAAAAGGAATGTCAGTGCATTGCACTCTACACCATGGGTCCCATCCTTTTCCCTGATCTTCTACACCAACCATGATGATGGCAAGCATCCCATACTAATTGTGACACCATCAAAAAACTAGGAAGAGGATTTGATGTATCTCATACTACAATTGGGGTCCACCCTCCATCCCAATGGTTATTTAGGCACAAGTGAAATTTCCATAACAAGTGAATCTATCCAACCCTATGGATTTCAACTTCAATCACCCTTAGGCCATTGTTGATAAGATTTTTCACCTCAAAAGAAGTAGTTTTTGACATATACCACCTTGTAACTCTAGTGATATTGCTAGATATCTTCTTCACAATACATGTAGCACTCGGCATCAATCACCCCTGTGCTATAGGTGGTTTCCTTCTAACCCTCTTAATACAATGATTAGCTCTAATTACCATTACCCATACATTAGGGTAACTACCATCTCAATCATTTTCATATCATAACTAGGGTATCCCTTTGCAATCCTTCACCTATGTGAACCAAGTGAATGTCAACTACTCCCTTACAGTAGTCTAGACATCAATTATTGGCATAGTCCAATGACTTCCTTTCACTACTCAAATATCCTGGAAGTTCACACCTGTGGAGGTTTTATGGCAATGTACAATATGTGGACACCTAAATTTGGCCACTCCCATATGGTCAAATTTATCCCTATATTCTCTTATCCCACCTGCATATCCATATTAATTAAATAATTCATTATTTGATTAATATTTATCCTATTCCTAACATTCCCTAAAGTGTTTAATTATTTAATTAAATACTTTACACCTTTCCTCTCCAAATTAAATAAATGGACCAATTCATTTAATTTTTTCATTTGGCTCACATGAATTAAATTATTTTTTAATTCATCCTTTTTCTCTCTCTACATGTCACTATCCTCCATAATTCTTCCTTAATCCAAGTTAAATTAATTAACCTATGATTAGGATGTGCACACCACTAACTATGATTAGTGTCACATCCTCCATAATTTTCCACTTCCTTCTAATCCTATCATTAACCTACCTAATCATTTGCACAACCACTAATCATGGTTAATTAATCCCTAACCTAGGTCTCTTTCCAATTATGGCATGAGTACCTAAGTCAACCTTCTTAAATTATTTCTCCTTTTGGAGAAGCTATCCCCATCCCCCAAGGAATTTTTAATTCATTTTTATCTTCCCAACATGCCAACTTGGAATTTTTAATTCCATTTATTCATTCAAGGTATCCCATGTGGAATTTTAAATTCCACTTTATCCTTCCCATATCCTTGGAGGAATTAAAAGATAATTTTTAACTCCTCCCCCCATATCCCAATGTCCTTACAACAGGAATTTTTAATTCACCTTGTTCTTCCAAATGCCCTTTTCCAAAATCTAGAAGGATTTTGACTTCTCACATCCTTCCATCATTTGGGGAAGGATAGGACAAGTCAATCCTTCTTTCTCTCCTCAAGGTACATGAAAGTACCTCCACACAAAATCCACCTCACCTCCACATCATTTCACCCTTTCCACCTAGTCTTCCACATGTCTCCACCACATGTGTTGAGATGTCTCATGACATCTCAACCATTGATCTCCAAACCTAGGGTTAATCCTATCCATTCATTTCAATTTCTCCAAATTGGCTAAATACTTAGCCAATTTCACAATTTCATTCAACACATCACTTACACAATTGCATACTCTCACACTTAGACTTCAAGCATCCAAATCCACCATTGTTGCAGCATTGAAGCTTTCATTTTGCATCCATACTCACTTTCAAGCACATCCATTGCATTCATCATGTCAACATAATCATTTTAGTATAGATTACATGCATCATCTTGTCAAAGGAGCATACAAATCAACAAAGGGCCAACCACTTAATCAATCTTGGCAAGGTATATTTTTGTGTTTTTTTTCTTATTTGTTCTTCCTAAGATTCAACTAAGCTAATCTTGAGGTGTTGTATTGTTTCTTTCTTTTCATTTGATTTGCACTTGCATAGTTAAGTAGGAAAAACACTACACACATCTTATCAACAACCGTTGCCACAACATACTCAATCTATCCCACAACAACCACCTTATCAACATTCCACACAATCCACTCCTCCACACCAATCCACGCAATCCATTCCTCAATAGCAATCAACAAAATTCATTCCCCATTCACAAACATCCTATCAGCAACAACAACAATCCACACAATACATTCCTCAGCAACAATCATCACAACCTCAAGGTAATCCCACAAACCAACAACAATATCAACCACATACTTTGCATACATATGCCAATATTCCTCATTAATTTTCCCCTACTATCATCAGCCTCCACCATTTTTGGAACCACCTTGGCAACAAGTTTATTATCAACCACCTCCACCACCTAATACCCTATGATAGCAATACACCACATCCAATCCCAATTACCTATATTCCCAATAACAAACCCAACAACATGCATTCTATATTAATCCACAACAGCTCACATTCAACATGTACCAACAACAATCCAATCTGCAACCACCTACATATGTCCCTCAACAACAACAAACATACAACTATCAACCCAATCCATCTTATGGTAGTATCACACAAGCTCCATCCCAACAATAACCAGCATCATCATCCTATCATCAGTGTATTGAATGAACAAGACAATTGAGAGGGGGGGTGAATTAGTTGTATCTAATCAAAACATCAAAATCCTCAATAATAATCAAATCCACATGCATTCATTAAACACTTATTTTTTTATAATGATTAAACATGAAATATAGATAACTGAAACTGAAATACCACCATACACAAGAGAACACCAAATTTATGTGGAAAACCCAATCAAGAAAAAACTATGGTGAGGATTAGCTCACAATATAAGTAATAAAAAAACCAGTACAAAAGGGCTCACTTCTAGAATAGGAAACACTATCCAAAAGGCTCACAACCAGGGATCATTGCCACAAAAATAAATACAAGAAGATAGAAGAGAAAGGTTACATGGAGAACACTTTCTCAATGCAACAAGGAATCCACCACAATTGCTCCAACACTTTCATAGTCTTGTTTGAAAGATTGCGGACACCTTCAGCTCACTGCCTTTAGGAATCCAAACACTTGAAATTCACACTGCTCTGCTCAAATTCACATCACACACAACACTTTCATCTATCTTGCATCTATCTTGCTTCGCACTTGATTATTTCTTGCAACTCACAACATCTCCACTCTTATTTATATCAACCTCAAACACCTTATCCACAGTCAGCAATTATACATTATATTTACAAATACAAAATAGGTTGGTACCTAAACATTCCCACGGTGGATAGGAATGAAAGGGGACCAAAAACAACACTTAACTGGGACCCAAA
>VDFB02281492.1:402121720-402212302 GCA_007258455.2 Sequoia sempervirens | reverse complement strand
GTGCAAATCTCACTCGGCCTGCCAGAATATCCTGTCTCACCCCGAACTGTCTCGTCACCCAATCCGGTCAATGTAACTCCACTACTCTTGGCCTGCTCCCAATAATGTAACATCAAGTAAAGAAGTAACCACTATGCAAACCCTCCTCTCTCAACCACCCTCTGAATCGCCGCATCATGTATGGCCTCCACACTATATCGACTGCTTGCACATCATCAAACTGTCTCCTCCACATGTCTACCTCCTGCATCTCTCGATACCGCAGTAGCGTCCCTGCCTCTGCTCCCCACCACCACGCTACGGGCTCCGTGTCATCATGATCACCAACCCTCACTATAATCGGCTTGGCAACGTGGATATGCTCCCAGGCCCACAACTGTAGTAGTGTCACGTGTGTCACACTCAACTGTTTCCTATAACAAATCACGTGCATGTTTCGATACAGCTGAGCTAACATGCACGTCCCCTATGCGAACTGCCCCTCTCGGCCCTCGATGATGTGACGAATCACCTCGACCATCCTCATGTGAAGAAACCGCCCACTCCGATCCGGCAGAAGTATACCACTAATCAGCCCTGCCAGGTACACTGATAGTACCGGTACCCTACATGGTACCATCCTATCCACATCCAACTGACCCCGCTGCACCGGTAGCTCGTCACTACCAAACACAATGCGCATAGACTCATCTAACGTCTCGTCCTCTTACCAGCACTCGCTAATCGGGAGCCCTGATATCGGGAGCCTGTAGACGTCCAATTTGATCACTTCCATATGATCAAACGCATCTCCTTATTCATCCAGTTGCTTATCCCATATGTTAATATTAATTAAACCATTTGTTTAATTAATACCCTGCATAAGGGTCCTGAAGTATTTAATTTAATAAATACTTTACCCCTCTTCCTCCTCTAAATTAAATAAATATACCATTTTATTTAATTTAGTCATATTCCCCTTTTGAAATTAAAATTCATTTTTTAATTCCTCTTTTCTCTCTCATGGTCACATCCTCCAACTTTTGTAAGTTGGTCTCTAATCCATCTTAATTACTTCATCTTCTCCTAATTAACTAGGGTTAGCATGTGCACACCCTTAATCATCATTAGGGTCACATCCTCCATAATCTCCCACTTGCTTCTAATGAGTCATTAGTCCATCTAACTAAGTACTTGCACAACCTTAATCATTTGGTTAGTCTAACCTAATCCTCCTCCCACTTATGGCATGTGTCCTTAAGTCAACCTTATTAAAGGCTTTCTCCTTTTGGGCAAGGCACTCCACTTCCCCATGTGAATTTTTAATTCACCTTTTAATCCCCCAAGGCACCCAAAAGGAATTTTTAATTCCTTCACTTCTTCCCACATGTCCTTCACTTATTCTTTATTCTTTCCCATCTCCCCATGAGAATATTTGAGGAATTTTTAATTCCTCACATGTCCTCTCACCCACATGGGGACAAGGACCTCCTTTATGAGGAGATCTTGTCCAATCCCAAGGTACTTTGTACCCCCTCCATGTCATGTACCATCCTTCCACCTCATGTCCACTTCACCTTTTAGGGCTATATCACATGCCACATGTCAAGATGTGAGGGCTTGTGAGTTCTCAACTCACCTTAGCCCTACATCTTGATATTTGGTGGCTCAATCTTGGCCATCCATCTCCTCTAGGAATTCTCAAAATTCTTATAAATACCCCCTCTTTTCTCTCATTTGGGGGGAGATCATTTTTCTAGCCAAACTCTTGCAATTTTATTTCTCAATCCACACTTAGCCATTTTCATGTTTTCATCCACTTGCACTCATCCTCACAACATCATTTAGCTTGCATCTTGTGCGATCCAAGGAGCATACACATCAAAGATCGAAGGGCCAACCAAAGGATCGATTCGAGACAAGGTATACAGTTCTATTTGTTGCTTTTTATCTTGTGTTGTTTCCAACTTAGGTTAATCTTGAGGTGTAGGTTGTTTTGGTGTTTATTTGCACTCTTTTGTTTGCTGCTTATTTTCTAACGCTCACATTCGACCTATCACAGGTGGATATGGAAGTGTGCATGGAATTAGGACCAATTTCTTGATATAATTTTTACATTACTTGGGAAGCCTGCTTTTGCATTTGTGGATGTCTTTGATGGATAAATTTCCCTTTTTTATTTGGCCCCATAGTTTCTTTGATTGATGGAGTTTGATAGGGATGATCTTTGTATTTTTTGGTATCCATGTGTATTTTATTTGTCCATTATGCTTCCCAACTTCTTTTTATTTGATAACATTCTTTGTGCTTTGATTCAAATCTTTCTTTTGATGTTGGTCCCAATTCATGGATGGGGTGATGGGTGGATGAAGATTCATGACATGGCTGGTTGTAGTAGTAGCATTGGTTTCATCATAAGGATTCTTCGTGCTCCCTATGTTGATGTTTGCTTGAGATGAAGTTTCCCCTAGTATTGTGGAAGTAGTACCTTCATGATTTGATTCTTCCCATTTTGAGATTTCCTATTTACCAAACATTCTTTGATAAATAACCACTATAGATGATGGTATTTCAATTTGTTGCTCTACTGATTTTGGAATATCCTGTTTGGCCTGACCTATTTCCTTGAGTGGATAATGCAGGATATCTTCATATATGATGTCCTCAATCTAAATTTGGGATATATCTGATCATGATGTTGATAACTTAGCTTGAATGTATGAATCAATAACCTCTTGTTCTTGTGTAATAATGTCAAGAGTAGAGGAATCTTGTTCTAAATGAAGACCATCTATGTGTCCATCCAAAGAAAGCATCTCCTGGGTAGATGGACGATTATGTGTTATATGAATATGATAATCATTTGTGACATCTTGTATAAATTGGAGAGTGTTCATTAGATCTTTGTATTATCTTGGAGATACAAATTCTTGATCTTGAATGATTTCACAATTTCTTTCAACATGCTTTGGCTCAAGTTCTTGACACGGGTCAATTTCAAAGGATGGATTGCTTACAAAGAGTTCTTGGATATCTTCATTAGGCATGGAAATGGGCTCAATATCCTCATGATCTTTAAGTGGATGTGGATTAAGTATTAAGTTGAAAATTTCTTCAATATATACAACCATGTGGTCAAAGGATGTCAATATGTCATGGAAAGGACCACTGCTAGACTTTGGTGAAAGATGTTGATCATGCTTTGGAATAAATTATTGAGATATGTCCTCTAACTCATTGGATGATGTAGAGACATTGTCAACATGATCATTGGTGGATGGATCTTGGATTATTACAATAGGATAAAATAATGTTAACACTCCTTGAAATAGATCATTGTAGGATATTGTTGAGGGGTTTTGATCATGACTAAAAAGTGACTCTTGATGTATGTTGATTTGATTGTTGGATGAGGTAGAAACATCTTCAAGGTGCTCATCAAGGGATAGATTTTGATCATTGTACTCAACAGTTGTGGTGGAGATATTGTCATTTTTTTCAACCATAGGATCAAATGATTTAACATTTCTTGAAATGGATCATTATGGGATATTGTTGATGGGTTTTGAGCATGATTAAAAAGTGACTCTTGATGTATGTTGATTTGATCATTGGATGAGGTAGAAAAATCTACAAGGTGCTCATCAATGGATAGATCTTGATTATTGTTTCCAACAATTGTGGTGGAGAGATTGTCATTTTTATCACTAGTGCTTGAATCCTGGTCATTGTCCTCAATAGTTATTTTTCATTGATCAATAAGGTCTTGGATGAGATTTTTGAGTTGAATACAATTTGAAGTTTTATGAATATTTTCTCTATGATACTAATAATAATATCTACCCTTATTCTGAGGGAAGTTTAGGATAGAGTTGAAAGCACTTACTTTTGGAAGAGTGATGAGTTTTGCATTAGCTAGCTTGTGTAATGCAGATTTAATTGGCTCTCCCAAAGGAGTATATTCACGTTTATGATCTTGTGAGATTTGTACTTGTTGAGATTGACCTTGTAGTGATTGATTTTGGAGATGTGGTGATTGGGATTGTTGTTGATGTTGTTGATCTTGATATTCAACCTCTTGACACTAGGGATATTCTTTTTGATGAGGTTGTGGAGACAACTCAATGTTTTGATGACATGGTTTAACCAATGGGTGAGTGTGTAGATTTTGGGGTGGAGATGTCTATTGGTGATATGAATCAACAAATTTTCTAAGTATATCAATTTGATTTCACAAAATTTGTTCTTGATTTTGATCTTGAAATCATTGATAGAGTTGATTTGGTTGTTGGTCAAGCATATTTGGAATATACACTTATGGTATTTGTATGGGATCATGCAAAAATTGATTTCGGACAATGTTATGATTTGGGATGATGTTTAGATTTTGCATTATAGGTTGACATGGAACATTGTTGTGGTTGGGAAACATATTGCTTTGATTTGGGTAACTTTGATTTTGCATGAGGTTACCTTGACTTGGATCAATACATTGAGTTGTTAATATATTGCTTGGATTTTGAATGACATTTCTTTGATTTGAAAACGTATCTATCCCATAGTTCACCAAGTGTGTATTTGATATGTTCATGTTTGATAAGTTTTCACTTGGTATATTCACATTTGGCATGTATGGATTGGATGGGATAATGTTGTTTTGTTGAAGATTCATGTATTGATCGTTTGGTTGATAGATTTGTAAGTTTTTACTTTGATTTAAATCTACCATAGGGAAAGGTGTTCCAAAATTTACATTGGGCATACTCACATTTCTTGTATCATTGAGGTTTGTAGGAGATAATGATCCCATGTATGGATTGTATAAATGTGAGTTTTGATAGCCAATTGGCATTGTAATGCTTTGATAGTTTGGTTGAATTAGATCACTCATGCTGTATGAATGAAGTTTATATTCCATGTTGTTCTTCTGTTTTGACCTTGTTGACCTCTAAGGAATTTAGGATCAATGATGAGATGAAGGATGCAAGGGTTAGTGATATGGGTATTTGAACTTAAAGAACTTTGGGGGAATACTAGACTTTAGAATTTCTTGGATTTTGATTTTGATTTGGATAATGAACTTGTAGATCCTAAGATGCTAGATGTTATCTTGGGGTAAACTTGTCCAAAGAGGGTGATAATTTAACTAAATGTGTGAAGAAGGATTCATCCACACACACCTAGCCAAACAAAGTGATTTTGATTTTGATTGAAGGATTTACCAAAGTCTAGTATGAATGATTTTTCCAAGGTTCTAAAAGTTATTTGTGAGATGGGATTTGATTGGTGATGGTGACAAATGAAAGGGGTGATTTTGATCCTAGATGAACCTAGAGATACTTTGTTTACAAGACCAAGATTTTGAAGAACATGCTATACCTCTAATACTTTCAACTCTATGTGAGAAATTCAAAAAATTGGAAAAGACCCAGATTTTGACAATAATAGAATGAATATAAGTTTGGATTGTCCTTTGAAGCATGTTTGTAAAATTTGTATACTAATCTATCTCTAGTTTTGCAAAGTGCTAAAAGATGTTTCTTGAGAGCCTTTGGACTAAGAAACTTATGATGATTGATAGACATCGGTTTTGGGATTTTGAATTTGCAGGAAATCATGAGATCAAACACATATGTGGGGTCCAATTATCTTTTATCTTGATTAGATGGATTCTTTTTACCACATCAATACTTGCTTAACTTTCAAACTGGATGTCTATGTCTCAACTCCTTTTCATTCCACAAGGTCCATTATGTGAACATCAAAGAATCAAAGGCATAGTTTTCCTAGGTTAACTTTGGAGAGAAAAAATTGAGATATGGGCCCAAATATTTAGAAGCCTCTAAGGATAAAATCCCTAGGGACAAGCAGTAACATTTGGACTCTTCAAGGATATTTGTTCTTCCAAAGGGTTTGAAATTTTGATGACTGGTTGAATGTTTGTTTCAAAGTTTTAGATCCAAGCAAATTATTTGATTGAATCACAAATTTCACAACCCTAAGATAGAAATGGCTATACTTTATTGGATTCTCACTTGGATTTCTCCAAACACTGAGACAAAGTGAACAGTTAGAGATTTGGCGACACTAGCTCCCCTCCACAACACACTTCTCAGGACCACCAAATCTCAAAATCCGAAAGATCTAGAGACCTTGAGGATTTATTCAATTTCTACTTTGAATAGTACAAATGTGAGGCAGCTTCAAAATGACCGTTCTTGCACCATCAAGTATTAAGGATTTTTGGCCTCTTAAACTAAGGGTTGTAGTAAGGATATCCAGTTTAGGGGGTACAATGATAAACTCTGTCAAGAGGTCTCCCAACCCTTAGAACAAGGGATTTACACATCATAAAGATACTGGGGGAGAGCTATCATGTTCCTCTTGTCATCAATTGCAAGCTTTCCTTGCAATTAAAAATTTATATAGCAGTTCGGAAGAGCTTGGCGTTAGCTCGTTACTGCTTGGGTTGTTCCCTTGGGGAGAGTACTTTTTCCCACCAAGGTAGAACCTCTAAAGATAAACAATAGCGAAGAAGTACATTTGTAGTTCGACCGCCTAGATTGCACTAGGAGGGAACACACACAATGCCTTTCCTTCACACTCACATGATTGTTCAATTTTAGCTGCAAATTGAAATGTGTGGGTGGATTTAGACAACTAATGTCAATGGAATGCTTTTAATTCTCAAGATCGCTGAGTGGCACGAGAGAAGTCCATACACATTCAGATGACACAAATTGCAAAAAAATCACAAAACAATGAAGGCACAAGTTCTTTTTAAACCCAAAGTAAAGATGAATTTGTTTTAAAGCACCAAGCTTAAATGTGAGTTTGTCTTGTTCAATTTTAGCCCAAAATCAAAGTCTAGTAAGTTCCTAATGTTCAATTTTAATCCAACTTTGAAAAAAATTGAGTTGAGGGTTAATTTTTCAGCCCAAAGATGAAGTGATTTGTCGTAGAACAAAAAATGAAAGTAGGAAATGGATGCTTCAAGCTTTTACAATAAGCATTTAAAAATGTTTTTTTCAAGTTCAATGCCCACTTTCTTCAACTCAAATCTTCTTGTTATGTTTTGTTTTTTTATTTTTTCACCTTGCTACACTGTCAACTTCAAGAAATCTGCAAATTAGGTATCAACATATTCAAATATGCAAATCAAATACCAATATATTAGAAACATCTAAGAAAACATATTACTAAAAAAAATAGATGCTAATTCGATAGTTTGCAAAACATATGCTAACTCAAGTGCCATTGCAATTATTTTTGCTTTTAACAGTCTGCTAGAATAAAGTCTGCCTGAACACTTGAATACATATGTATAGCATTTACTGTTAATAATAAATGAAATACAACCTAATAAATATCCTATGGAAACACTAATTTTTAGACTTTTTTGTTAGCTCAAAATATAAAATAAAAATATTTTCTCGTTTCCATCACTTTTAACCCCACTGGAGAATGGTTTAATGACTGTGTTTAATGAGTTTCATTATGGTTGCGTATGCAACAAGCAATGTGGTGTATTGAAGGAACCTGCAATAGATATTAATTTATATCCAAGCATTTAATAAAAAATGCCACCTCAAATATGATGTCGCACCTTTAGATTATTGTATTTAGTTCTATTTGACTTTAGTACTTCTGACAACATTCCAACAGTCATGTGCAATAGATTTAAATTAATGAAAAAGTACAACCTTCCTCAATAAAATGGGCAAGATTGGCTTTGAAATTCATGTTGGATGGAAAGACAAAATGTCTTTAGTTATCAATGTCGAAAAAATCTCTATGCCTGGAGATATCAATGTTGAACAAATCTCTATCATGTTAGTACGTGGTCTGGAAAGATATTGAGAGCAATGAACTTATGTTTTCTTGAGATCTCTTTGTCGATTGTGGGCTAACACTTTAATTTGCACTATAAAAAATGTCAGAGATTGAATTGAAAAAGAGATACGCTGTAAAAAAAAGAGATTGCGGGGTTTGACCTAGCACCAGCCAATTACACTTGCTTGAAAGTTCCCAAAGCCATTTCAAAGAAAACTATTTTGTGCATACCTAGCAATCAATGAAATTGTCGATTGCTATAGTTATAACCACCCTGGTAAATATGCATGCATTACGGCATATACATTGTGCAAGAAATTTTTGACATAATCCATCATGGAGATACCATCTCATACCCACTATGATTGCTGTGGGTGCACAAAAACATTATTTGTTGAAAGCTTGTGCAGGTTGGCAATGACAGATCAAAAGACCATGTCTATGGGAGAGGTCACCTTTGTAGATGACAAATTTATATTAGGTTGTGCATTATGAATAGTACAAGCCACCAAGAAAAGAAGCTACAAATTTTTATAGGTCATGTGCATGTTGTGAGGGCTCCTTGCTTTCAAATGAAATTGCAAATAAAAAATATTGAATGACTAAATCAAACACCATCATTTCCATCGATTTAGTAATTAAATCAAACACCATGGGAGAGGTTTCCTTTGTGAGGGATCCTTACTTTCAACACGCCTAATAAGAAATCTCCCAAACCAATGACCGACACATTGCGTGTGCCTTATCAATGGCTTCTCCAGCAAAGATTTTCAAGCTTGAAATTTATTCGAACATAAACAAAGATTTGCACAAGGTATTCAATCGATATTAAATAAAGATTCTCAATGTAATGCTTCAATGAATTTTAAATAGAAATAATACTTTATAATCATAGCGACATTTAGCATTTAAGAAGGCACGTTGATTTTATAGCAGTCACTGCTAATGGTGATATGCTCCAAGAGTCTATTTTGAGAGATGTGCTCCTTTGACCTCAAAATATTCAAAAAAATGAAGTGTCCAAAAAGAAGACATCTACAGGTTAAAATCTGTTAATTATAGAAAACTACAATTTTGATATAATTCCAACAATTGATGAGTTATCAGGAAAAAAATATTATTTGACTCCTACAACTAACCAAGCTCGATGAATGCAAATTATGTGGTGCTAGTAAAGGATTCCATAGGAAGAGCAAAGCCAAATGAAAGGTTTGTTAGAATTACATTCATAGTAAATCCAAATGAAATGTGTTGGTTCTTTTCCACTATTAAATAAATTAGACTCCTGAATCTATACTTTTTTGTTATATTGATAGTACAAGTAGAATGTAGTTCACAACAACAAGCTTTTATAATTTAGCTTATCTATTTGGATATCACTATAAGTTTAACAGTCCAGGGAGATAGATATCAAATCAACAAAAACATATCCTTTATATCATTCCAAAGATACTCAAAACAATTTTTTATTTTTGTAACATCAACAACAATCAACTTAAAAGTTGCATGTGCATGAAGATAATAAAACTAGAAAATATGCAAAACTAAAGTTACAAGCTGCAAACTAGAGAATCTGCAAACAAGTGTTAAAAGTTGAGACTAGAGAATCTTAAACTTTGAAAGATGCAGCATACAAGCTACGTCAAAGAAAATCCCCATGGTGGGTGCCAAAATGTAAACACTAAATCTACATAAGCTTCTGTAGACATCCAAATTTGGACACTTAATTTATCCAAATTTATCACTTTTCGTCTAAACATCCTCTTATCCGAGTTAATTAAGTAATATTACTATTATTTAATTAATATCTTTAATTCTGCCAAATCTAAGGTATTTAATTAATAATTAAATACCTTACCCTCCTAATCCTCTTTTCATCAAATGAATTAAATAAATATTACATTTATTTAATTCCTCACATGCCATTTTCATCTAATCTAATCCATTTCTAATCTCTTCATTGGGATGTGCACATGCCTAATCCTTGATTAGGATGTGTCATCCTCAACTTTTGCAAGTTGGTTTTAATCTAATTAACCCCTAATTATCCTCTAATTCTGATTGGTGAAATCTAATTAGTATCTTGGTCAGCTCCCACCCCCGAGAATTTTTAATTCCTTTTATTATTCTTGAGTCCCCTTTTCTCATGCATCTTCTAGAATTTTGACTTGTCACATCAAGTCACATGTGACAAACTCCCACCTTTTGGGAACATTGTCTTATCCACCGATTCTTCCAATCATTGTGAATTTAAAATTCACTTTTATTCACCAGATTCTTCCCATCTCCCAATGTACTTGCAAGGTACTTGTCCTTCCTCCACCTCATGTACCTTTTGGCCACCTCACTTACACCTCATCTCCTCTTAGCCACTTCACCATCCACATGTCGGGATGTGAGGGCTTGTGGGTTCTCAACCCACCATAGCCCTTCATCTTGACCTTGTTGGATCAATCTCAACCGTTGAATTCTCTAGAGAATTCAAATTCTCCTATAAATACCCCCTCTCAAGGGCATTTTTAACACTTTCATTTTGAGCAACCTTATGCTGCCAATTTGCATTCTTAAGCATTTACTATCACTTAGCCATCTATTTTGATCATTTTTCATATTCAATCTTGCATTTAGCCACTCAAGAAGCCATCTAAGGAGCACACAAATCCATCAAAATCAAGGGCCAACCAAGGAGTCTTCAACAACAAGGAAGGTATAACCATTTGCATCTTGTTTTATCTACTTTCCTTCTTGTTTTATCACTCTTTAGGCTAATCTTGAAGTGTCCTTAGTCTTTTATCACTTGCATTTTTAGTTAGTTTGCACATTAGAGTAGGGTAAAATTCTAAGGTACACATTTCTGGCATGCCTGGTGGGACCTTCAAACAGGTTCTTGCATTTAACCTTCGTTTTAGCTAAGAATTTTACAGGAAAAGGTCGTAGAAAGGCGGAAGCGCCCTCTATTTTACCGTAGAAAGGCGGAAGCGCCCTCTACTTTATTGTAGAAAGGCGGAAGCGCCCTCTGTCCTACTGCAGAAAGGCGGAAGTGCCCTTTGTTTTACTGCAGAAAGGCAGAAGCGCCCTCTTGTCTGCTGCAGAAAGGCGGAAGTGCCCTATATCTGACAATTTCATTTTCTTCTAACAGTTTGCTGCAGTTAGGTGTATACTTAGAAGTTTGTTTCTAACACTTTCTTGCAGTGGGGCGTACAACTTTCCTTTTTAAAATTTGATAACGTTTTTTGCATAGGGGCGGATATGCCCTTTCATTTTGAAAGGTTCTTTTCCTCTAACCTTTTGCTGTAGAAAGGCGGAAGCGCCCTCTGATCTTACTGCAGAAAGGCGGAAGTGCCCCCATTTTGCTGCAAAAAGGCGGAAGCGCCCCTGTTTTTGCTGTAGAAAGGTGGAAGCGCCCTCTGTTATGCTGTAGAAAGGCGGAAGCGCCCTTGTTTTTGCTGCAGAAAGGTGGAAGCGCCCCTATTTTTGCTGCAGAAAGGCGAAGCGCCCCTGTTTTGCTGCAGAAAGGTGGAAGCGCCCCAAAATAGCACAGTTTGGAAGGTAAAACAGTCATTTTAGCGTCATTTTTGCTCTTGTTTTTAGCTATTTTCAAGTAATAACCCTAACATTGTTTTGGCAAGGATATTGGTATTTTTTGCTAACGTTTTGTAGCATATTATGGCGTAATTGACCAAGAATGAAGGAGAAGATAGCTAACATTTGCTTGGCCATCTATTTGATCAAATTTTTGAAAAAAATTTCTTTGTTGTTCGAATATAGTCTAATTAGGGGGAAGTAACCTTTATTTCTTGTTGTGTTTGTCTATTATTGTGTCACCCAAGGGGGCATTAATTTTTTTTCACTTTCCCCTTGCACTTCGTGTGAGCCTGGGGAGTAGTTGGAAGTGGTTAGTGTCTTCTTTTTTAGTGGGACCTGCTTGGGGATTTCATCACCCCAATGGACGATTCCAACCACGTGTACCGGTGGGGTATATAAAGGGGGGAGAATGAAAGTTGTACTCCAATCCAGTCACGTTGTAATTGGCGGAGCGTCGAAGCTAGGGTGATACCTAGATAGACGTGAAGAGTTGGTCCGAGCCTTTCAGTATCTCGCTGGGGTTCCCGACTCACGCTTGTGATGGGCTGGTGTTCACGGTTGTGCCTCACGTACCGAGAGTATATTGAGGACTCCCTAGAAGCCTTGTGCATCCTAGATTAAGACATTTCCTGGCCATACCCTTAACATTAATCATAGGATTGTGCTTTCTTGAAGTGTTCTCTTGTGAAAAACTTGTGAAATCTTTGATATTTTGGCCTTACTTTATCATTTTGAGTCCTTGTCATAGCCATTTCCATCAAAACCAAGCTCTGTCTTACTGCAGAAAGGCGGAAGTGCCCTCTGTTTTGCTGCAGAAAGGCGGAAGTTCCCCTGTTTTGCTGCAAAAAGGCAGAAGCGCCCCTAATTTTGCTGTAGAAAGGCGGAAGCGCCCCTGGTTTTGCTGCAGAAAGGTGGAAGTGCCCCTGATTTACTGCAGAAAGCTGTCAACGCCCCTGATTTTTGTTGCAGAGGGGTGGATTTGCCCTCGTGAACACTCGAAATCGCCCCATTTGGATCTGTTTAGCCTCTAAACCATCATTTAACCATTCCCAACCATTATCTCATCATTCTAAGCCTCCATTTTGTCACTCTAAGCCTCCCAAAACCTCCATTTGATCCGTTTAAACCTCCATCTTGTCATTCCAAATCTTTGTTTAACCATTATAAATCCCCACTCATTCTTCGCAATCATCTTCAATCCACCCGTTCATTCTAATTTCCTCATATTCTGTTCAAAAGTCCCTACCATCACCTAGCAAACGTCATAATTTTTACCATTTACATCACCAAACACCACTCATAATCAATACAGAAAGGCGGAAGCGCCCTTTGATTTATTGATTTTGCTGTCAATGTCCCTGATTTTGCTGTCAACGCCCTTGATTTACTGCAGAAAGCTGACTATGCCCCTTTAACTTTGCAGGGCCATCATTTACAAACCGTGCATCAGATCAACTTCGTCTAAAAACCAAAGTTGCTTAGTTTTTTAAGCTCTATCCAGTGGTACCTTCCATTTCCTCCTATTAATAATTTGACCATCCTGAGGTGGCCACGCCCCGCATTGCGGGGTGGACATGCCCCTAACTTCCCGAGGCTGTCATTTACAAACCATGCATTGGATCAACTTCATTCAAAAACTAAAATTTCTCAATTTTTTGAGCTCTATTTAGTGGTACCTTTTGTTTCTTCCTATCTAATCAAACTAATCCATTCTTCTAATCAAATACATACAATCATCTAATCAATCCAAGCACACCAATCCTATCAAGTTCATTCAATCACAATTATCCACTCAACATCTTCTAATCATTTGATCCTATCCAATCAAATGATCTAGTACTTTAATCAAATTCATCAAATCATCTACCCGATCCAATCATCCATCTACCGAATCCCATCAAAATCAAAATCAATCCCATCGCATCATCCAATCATCCTAATCTGAGCTTTTGTCCAATCCTGATCTGAGCTTGACCAAAATCCCGATTTGAGCTTTAATCTGTTCCCGTCCAAAATATTTTATCCATCCTCTTTATCCTGTCATCATCATGAATCCTCATCCTCCATCAATAGTAGTCAAGGGAAACCCTAATTACGTCGATAACGATAACGAAAGTCTTGTTGATCAAGAGGTATATGACATATATCCCCTTGACACTATCATATCTAGTAAGCTTTCTCCACCCACTTTCCAAAATCCAATTACTCCTATGAGCTATCCTGTTATGTCTTCATCCATGCCTAATCATGCTCCTTATGCCACCTTTGATAATGGATATCCAGTATCTTCTTCATCCCCATATTTTTCATGTCCATCTACATCATCTTCTTATACAACATCTACATCCTCATCCTAATTTTCCATCATAATATTCCTATTACAATTCCCCATCCATGTCACCCTATTGTAATCTTCTTTCCCAATCTTCCCATACTAATCCTACATCCACACCCTTTTACCTTTATCCTACATCCACATATCCTCATCCTAATCCACGATCCCAATACCCTAATCATAATCCATCTCCCACATTCTCTTGTCCTAATCCACAATCCATGTCCCCCTATCTTAATTCACCACTCCAATATCCTTACCTTAACCCTCCTTCCAATCCTAGTCCTCCATCTACTCCTAGTCCTCCATCCAATCCCATTTGTCCATCTACTCCTAGTCCTCCATCCAATCCTAATCCCCCATCTACTCATAGTCGTACATTCGATCCCATTCCTCCATCTAACCCTAGTCAACCAATCCATAATCCCTCATCCATTTCTACCACCCTAGCCAAGCCAACCATATGCAAGTCTCTCATTTCAGAAGTTCTCCAAGGACTCATGACAAAGAAGCCATCGCCAACTCCACATCTTGAAGTCATGGAACCATTCCATCTAGATCCATCATCCATGGTCACTAATGATGAGACCCTTCTCCATACCACACCTATTATTGATGTTACCACCCCTAGTACTGCTCAAACCATGGAAACCATTGAACCCACTAAATCCATTGAACCCCCACCTCCTACTCCAAGAACCACCGAATCCATCGAAGTCACCCAATTCCAATCCACTCCCTCTACTCCAAGAACCACCGAATCCATCGAAGACAACCAAATCCAATCCACTCCTCCCACTCCTAGTAGCACCAAAATCCATTCTGATAACTGCATCGAATCTTCCACCCCTCCATCTTCCCCACTTGAAGAGTCCCAACAAGATTCCGTTACCATACCTCCTACACATGATGAGTCATGCCAAGAGTCTAATCCAAAGCATGCCAGCATATCCCCTTCTCCAGATCAAGATCCTACCATCCCATCTAGTCCACCTCAAGATCACAGTCCCCCATCCATTCCATCCCATGATCCCTTGTCATTCTGCTTCCACTACTCCATCTCCATCCCTTCGCATGAACCTACTACCACAAATCCAGATCCTATCATGGCCCCTACTCCCTCTCCTGATGTTCTATCCCATCATCTCCTTCTCATGATCCCCATCATCACCTAAAAATGCTATCCCCACACCGCTTGCATATCCCCTTGGTCCTCTCACATTCCTCCATGGTGGTCTCCTCGCAGCAGTAAAACAAAGCATATACACCAGCCCTCCTCTTCCACCTAATAATGAACTTACATCATTCTTCTAGAATAACAAAATCCTATCCTAGATCAATGCTCAAGAGAATGAACTATCAAGGAAAAGTTTTAGGCCTTCATGAGCAAGGTATTATAGAGCCCATCCATGCTAAAGAACATTTGTATCTGCAAGGTCTTGGATGTACTACTAATGACTCGCAATCTAAAAATGTTGGTACAACCTCTAGATGTCCTCAACAAGCCTCTTCCAAAATTAATATAGGCTCTTTCCATCGCTCTGCCAAATCATATGTTGCCATCCCTCCTCCTCTATCGTATCGCCTCAAAACCACCGTCCATATTCCTCCTTCAGCTGCTCCATCCATTTTGGGTCCTTACATCCCTCCATCTACCATCTCCAATCCTCCATCTACCGTGTCCATGTTTCCTCCAGGTCCTACGTCTATTTTGGGCTCCCATATCCTAAAATCACCTCCTCCATCTCATCCTATCCATCCCTTCATCCATTCATCACCTATCCATCTCATCCATCATAAACATCCCTCTCACATACCCCATAGTCAGGATCAACAAAGGCACTTACCTAAACATCCTCCATCTACACATAATCCCCATACTCCTACCCCATCACTCCACATCATCCATTTCCTCACACCCATCCCATTGCTACTAAAAGCACTTTGGTTGTTAAAGAAAAAATGCATAAATCCAAGCATCCACATGAATCTATGTCTTCCCATTTCTCCAAAAGACATGGTGAAGAAAATAAAAATCTAAATATACATCAAATCCATAGGCCACAAAGACCCACCAAAGCAAAGATCAAAACCATGTGGATCCCAAAGAAAAAAGATGCAATGCCATCACATGAAAAATCTGTAAGAACATCCAAAGTTGCTAATCCAAAAGCTAATCATACACCCCTTTCATCTCCTAAGTCTGTTTTGAGTCCTTATGTCCTGAAATTCACCATTCCATCTCCTCCATTATCCCCACATTCTCCATCCCTTAATCCTATTATCTTTTCACATCGACCACCACATGTGCCAATGTTGTTCTTGAACACATCTCCCCATCACATATCCACCCCATCATTCCATTCATACCCTTTGCAGCATCCCATCCATTATCCCATGTATCTTCCCCATCAAATCCCCCTAATTCATCCTCTTGCATAATCCATTTATCCTCATAAGGTTGTACCAACATCCAATAGTCACTTCAAACATGGGCTCATAACACCTTGATCCTTATCACTTGTCTTCTAAATCTGCTTATCCACTTCCTTATCCTTACCCATCTCCTTCTGCATGAAATCCAAAAAGTCAAAAAATCCACAAAAAATAAAAAAAAAACAAAATAGTAAAGAGAAATAATCCATCAAATGGTGAAAACTTGGCAAACAAGCGCCTTGGGTAAATACCATGATGAAAACCGGCAAATATGCATCATGTGTAAACCCCATATGCGGGGGCAACTTCTGATATGCGTTCCCTCCATCCACTATGCTTCGCTATGCACCCATCTTCCTGTTATCCGTCCTCTTCATAAATCCCCCATCCCACCTATCTTTGCATCCTACCATCATATCCCATTTCTCTTCCTTCTCCATCCTTTTGTGATCTTGATCAAAATAGGGGCACCTATCTTGCATGCTTTGGACACCTATTGGTATACATTCCTTCATCCACTCTATCATATTCCTTATCACCCTCCTTCCTCATCGGTTATCTCCTTTATCACCCATCCACTTGTCTTCTATCTCATGCCTCTCATGACATATCTAGGTGAGGGCATTTGCTTCCTTTGTGACATAGTCCTTGGAGATATCATCTATCATACATCCCTTCATCTCCTTATCCATCTATCACATTATCCCTTCCATCTTCCCATTCGTATCTTTATCCATTTATCCTAGCATCCCTTTCATCTTCCAATCCTTTTGTCCCTATCCATTTATCACAACATCCCTTCATCTCCCTATCCATCTATCATAGCATCCCTTCCATCTCCCCATCCTTATCTTCGTATCCATCTATCACAACATCCCTTTCATTTCCTAATCTTTATATTCCCATCCATCCAAACAATCCCTCCCATCCCCCATCCCTATATCTCTATCCATTCTTTCATCTTTATCCTCATCCCATCTCACAATCCCTTGTCATTGGTATATGGCTATAGGCCCCCCCATGCAACCAATGCCATTTCTCTTGCACATCTTTCCAATCCCCTATCACTTTTCATCACTCATATATCTATCATCTCATCATCCTAAGTCATTTTAATGCTTTGATAACTATCCCATCCCTGAGCTTTATGTGATTGTCATCATCCTATCCAATCCAACACGTCTATCCTATCTTGTCATATTGGTCCCATATTTTTATTCACTTATCCTATCATCTTATCATTTTTTATCCATTGTTTGCCTTTGGTCTTGTCGAACTACGTTGCCCCTGCGCTTTCACGTAGGCAAGGTCGATCATTTGATCTGCGCCCGGGGTTTCATCATCGATCTTCATTGTCCACTTTGCCCTTCTATCGTCTATCATCGGTCTTTCTCCTTTTTTCCATCCTATCTTTACCATCCATCAAGGTCTCCATCTTGGTCGGTCATCCACCTTTCACCGAACTACGAGGGCTCTGTGTTTTCACGTAGGCAAGGCTAATCTTTGATTGGCCCCCGAGCCCCTAGGTCCTTAGGGGGTGTCAGTCTCATGTCTTGTCTTCCTTGTGTCGTGTCATCAAGCTACGCCCTTATCTAGCTGGTTCTTAATAAACGAGATCCATTTGTATCATGAGATCCAATCGATTTTGAACATCCCGCGTCCTAATGATCTTTTAGTTTAGTATCCATCGTCTTTGGTTTCAACAGGATGCATCCTTCCTAACAGACCTCATCAATCCCATCCATCCCCTTGTTTATCATTTGAGCTCCCTATCATCACTTGTCAAGGCCGCCATAATCCATCATATTATGGTGTGTTTTGATTGGTCAACATAGGGGCCATAACTTGATTTTTTTTTTTTTTTGTCTATTTTTGTCTTCTTGGTTGTCCCACGTAGTACCCATCAAGATCCCCGAGGTCTTGTGTTATGCTGGGGCATCCTTTTGTGCTTGTAGTTATCTGAATCCCTGGCCCGACTAAGGTCATCATGACTTTGGGGTGTTGGGATAGCCTTCTTGTCTGTTGTGTTTGTTTCATGCATTAGACACTAATCCTCCTTGGTTCCACATACCCTTGCACTTGGTGTCTTATGCTATAACAAAAATCAGTTCTCCAAAGATGGCAAAATGCATTTCAAATTGCATTTCATTTTCCATTTTATGATCTTGCATGTATCCCCCATCCCTTCATCCTTTTTCACAATCCCCCCATCCCTCCATCTTTTTTCCTATCTCTTCGTCCTTTGTCTTACCTCTTGCATTCTTCTTTCCTTGCCCCCACCCCGTCGGTTGTTTTCGCCCGCTGCTTGGAGGCTCTGCCCTTGATTGGGGCTCCTGCTGGTGGCCTTGCCGGTGTGGCGGGGTGGCTCGCCGACTCGTGGGGCGACTCTTCCTCGGTGGGGCGGCTCCGCCCAGCGGCCGCTGATGGGGCGGCTCCGCCCGGTGCAGGAGGGTGATAGCGCCCTGCCCGTCAACCTGACCCCCCAAATTCCTGTTTTTATTATTTTTTTCAAAAAAACAATTCCGACCCATTTTCTAATTCCCCCCCGCCATCAAAACCCATGTGTTGAAATTTTTAAAATTGATTTTTGATTTTTACACCGACACTTCTGGAGGCTATAACTTTTGACTCGGGTGTCCGTTTGAGCTAAAATTTGGCGGGTGGTTGCGTTATGAGATAATAAGTGGATTCCCAATTGGTGTCTTTGAAATTTGTTGGAACCCGTTTTGGCACATTTTCGGGGCCTCAAAGTTTTATCTTGACCCTCAAAATCCCAATTTAGTGTTTTTTTCCAACATTTTGAAAAATTGTTTTCACTCATAACTCGAAATGCATATCTCGAATTTGAGAAGTTAGTTGGAAATTCATCCTATTTCAATATTGGGTATTTCTTGGACAAACTTTGGACTCCCAAAAGTCTATCCATGAGGTTTCCTAAAATGGCAAAATTTGATAATTTTTGAAAATTGCCAAATTGGGAAAAATCTGATTGTCAACACCTTACGCACTTTAAACCCTAGAACTCGGTGTAGAATCAATCCAATCATATCTTTCACTCATTCTATTATTCAATCCAATCCTCATCTGAGCTTTAATCTTATCCCAATTTGAGCTTAACCACACCCCTAATCCACGCTTTAGTCCATCTATAGTCCAAATCTTTGGATATCGAACCAAATCTTAAGATCCTTCTCTCCATCTCACATATCAATCTTCTCCTCATCTGTTCAATCTTGCACAAATCACCTAATAAAATCCTTGGTCTTGTCCCCATTCTCGTTACCAGCCTTGACCCATCATCATCATCCATTAATATCCTTCCCTCATCAACAACACTTTCATCATCATCATCGGGAGGTATTCTTCCCTATCCTTTAGTAGTGTTTTGGGATGTATCCTTCCCTCAGCAATACCACTCAGTGGGATGTATCCTTCCCTATCCTCGTGTTGTTTCAGGATCCTTCATTCCCTCATTGATAGCACTCCATCCATCATCAACCCATTTTGGCTTGTACCTTGATTGGGGCAACATCACCTTTTGTCCTAACACCCATTTGCGCTTCATCCATCTCCTATCGCTTCTCCTTCTCTCTTGTCCATCACTTTGTATCATCTCCCTCATCATCTATTTCGAGAGCACACACGTGTTCTCTTAAACCCGCATGTCCTCTTGAGGGGGCATCCTCAATCCCTACTCTTCATCTTCACCCCCATCGTCTTTCTTCCTAGTCATCCCTTTGATGACTGGGGCATCTTTTCCAATCTAACCATCTTCTTCTAGGTTCTATATTTGAATATTCTTTGAAATGATGCTACTTGTAACACCATCTCAAAGAGGGGCAAAATGTGAACATCAAATTTGGACACTTAATTTATCCAAATTTATCACTTTTCATCTAAACATCCAATTATCAGAGTTAATTAAGTAATATTACTATTATTTAATTAATATATTTAATCGCCAAATCCCTAAGGTATTTAATTAATAATTAAATACCTTACCCTCTTAAATAAATATTCATCAAATAAATATTACATTTATTTAATTCCTCACATGTCATTTTCATCTAATCCTAATCCATTTCCTAATCTCTTCATTAAGGATGTGCACATGCCTAATCCTTGATTAGGATGTGTCACATCCTCCAACTTTTGCAAGTTAGCTTTTAATCCTAATTAACCCCTAATTATCCTCTAATTACTGATTAGTCAAATCTAATTAGTATCTTGGTCAACTCTCCCCACCCCCCAAGGAATTTTTAATTCCTTTTTATTATTCCTAGAATCCCCTTTTCTCATGCATCTTCTAGAACTTTTGAATTGTCACATCAAGTCACATGTGACAAACTCCCACCTTTTGGGAACATTGTCTTATCCACCAGATTCTTCCAATCATTGTGAATTTAAAATTCACTTTTATTCACCCAAGATTCTTCCCATCTCCCAATATACTTGCAAGGTACTTGTCCTTCCTCCACCTCATGTACCTTTTGGCCACCTCACTTACACCTCATATCCTCTTAGCCACTTCACCATCCACATGTCAGGATGTGAGGGCTTGTGAGTTCTCAACCCACCATAGCCCTTCATCTTGACCTTGTTGGATCAATCTCAACCGTTGAATTCTCTAGAGAATTCAAATTCTCCTATAAATACCCCCTCCTCAAGGGCATTTTCAACACTTTCATTTTGAGCAACCTTATGCTGCCAATTTGCATTCTCAAGCATTTACTATCACTTAGCCATCCATTTTGATCATTTTGCATATTCAATATTGCATTTAGCCACTCAAGAAGCCATCTAAGGAGCACACAAATCCATCAAAATCAAGGGCCAACCAAGGAGTCTTCAACAACAAGGAAGGTATAACTATTTCCATTTGTTTCATCTATTTTCCTTCTTGTTTTATCACTCTTTAGGCTAATCTTGAAGTGTCCTTAGTCTTTTATCACTTGCATTTTTAGTTAGTTTGCACATTAGAATAGGGTAAAATTCCATGGTACACAGCTTCAAACAATGACCACCATTGGTACTATTAGTCAATTTAAAACAAGCAAACCCAACATTCCTATGAAATATTTAATCATGCTACCTATGCAAACAAGATAAATATAAAAAAACAACTAAATGAAAGCACATTAAAACATGATCAAACCCTATCCCATAGTGGGAGTGGTGCTCCTTTGATATGGAAAGGATTCCCTTTTCCACCCCCTTGATAAGCTTCCAATGATGAAGATGCAAAGATATAAGTGATGGAGATAAAAGTGCCTATAGTGCAAATGCATAAGATTGTGGATGTTTTCCAAGTAGAAGTGGCTTCTATTTATAGGTTGAAGGATTGAATAATGGAGAGATGGGAGGAATGTGGGACTAAAAGAGAGCCAATGAGATTGGGACACTTGTCTCAATGCTAATGGGTGAGCATTGAGCACACTTTGCATGTGGTTGAGATGTAAGATGCACTAAATGCATGTGGTTGAGATGTAAGAGGCATGAAATGCATGTGGTTGAGATGTTTTGGAGGGAAATTGTTTGTGGTTAGAAAGTGAAATAAAGGGATTCAATGAAGGAATACTCCCTAGACTATGCTTTTGAGAGGATAAATGAGGTAATTAGTTAATTAAAAGAAACCATTTTAATGTGCAAGTGGGTTAGTTAATCAGGGGTTGATTTAACTCTTGGGGAGTTAAAAGCTAGAGAATTTATTGAGGATTAGAAGGTGATTAAAGTTAATTAGTTTAGAATTTAATTAACTTTGAGTGGGTTAGTAAATTTATGATATTTGATTTAAATCACCTGATTTATGTAATCAAATAAGAGGACTTTGGGGATTTAATTAAGCAAATTGATTTATTTAATTAAACATGATGGACATTAGTGAATTAATCTAATAAACCACTTTATTTGATTAATAGAAGAATTTGATGATAATTGATTAGAATTAGATGCACTATGTTAGTTAGGATTATTTGCATATCTACACATTATAAACTTGGTGAAAGTCACTCAATTCAAAGGGTTAACAAATTGAACAATCCACTTGACACTGCTTAAGACTACATTAGATTATCGACCAAGGAGCGTAAGCTTATGATGGTGCAACAAGATATATGCCTTCATGGACTCAAACTACTCAAACTAACCTGCTAAAGTTATTATAGCTGCGGGAAACTCATAGAAATTGTAAAATAACGAAAGTAAAATTGAACCTTAGTTACTATGGGTACCTACAGTAATAACTATATTGAACTATTCCTAATGAAAGTAAACTGAAAACCTAATTAAAATTACTACAACATCTAAACTATCCTCTGAAGTGTCATTAATATTTATTCCATGCATGTTCCTAGATATTCACTCGTAATAAACAATAAATAGAATCTATAATTCATAAGTAACAATAAACTAATATTAACTATTAACAGAAATGAATAACTAAAAGATGAACTAGAGAATAATACCTTGAGTGGCCTACTTAAGTAGCTGTTCCCACTTAACTGAGCACAATCTAACTAGTAGATCTCACACATCTCATGAATTGAACTTCATTTATTGTATAAAGTAAAGGATTACAAAAACTCTCACAAATTGGATTTAACCATTCTGTAGATTCATGTTTCAACTGGAAAATAACAGATAGTAAAAAATTTGTAAAACAACCAACTAACTAAACTAAGAACTCAACCATCAGTTATATACAAATTGAGGGAGTCTTTATTGAAAGTAACAATTAAAAGAGAAATCATTAATTCTGCTTCCAAATATCTAGAGCGTAGTTTTAAGATCTAGACTTATTCAATCTATAATTGAAAAGAAAGAGAACCTAAAAAGAACAAAACTCTGCCAAATAGATTACATTAAATCATATGTCCATATGTCAAAGTTCCAAATCAAAGAAGACCTCTTTTTCAACATTTTATTAACTGTCATGACAACGCGTGCTCTATCTTCATGAATTCCTACAACCAATAACCACCACGTTCAACTACTTCTACAACATCCCCTGTTCTGGTATTCAACACTCCTTTTGCTACAGGTTCATCCCGCAACAACTGCACATCATTGTTTCTCTTTTTGCTGCAAACAGGTTAGTTCCACATAATATGTACAAAAGGATAACCATCGGATTAAAACATAACTTTCCATCAATATTTCCATGCACATATTCATACAAACTACTTAATGCTAATATATTAAACTATAATTCCATCATCATGCTTTTAGGTCTTAGGTCTATATAATAAATATAAAAAGGATAATATAATTTATGGACTATAGTCAGGAAGTATGTTCAAATGGTATCTCAAAGTTTGATAAAACCAACAAATTTTTTTTATTATTTGGACCTATCATTTCCCCCAACTTAACTTTTTTCTTATCCCCAAGAAAAAATACTAAGGGTCTTGATTATTCTGCTGAGCGGTTTGCCTCAGGTCCATAATTGTACTAACACCTTGATCCTCCTGAAGATGGAAACCTTGATATGATGAAAGTCTCCTCATTCTGATAACTTTCTCCCTTTCCAATTCATCACCCTTATTTCTAGTCCAATGTGGAATTCGACAAAGGATAATGGGTGGCTAAAATGTAAGGGGTATCCAATGAACTCCTTTGTTAATACTGATTTCCATGTACTTTTGGACCCTCTGGATCATAGCAATAAAGTTATACATAGAATGTGGTTCCTTTTTCTACAATTCAGGAGTTAGTTCATTCCACTGGTTTTGTACATACTTATAACACTGTTGTACAATTCCTACAACTAGTATTTTCATCCTTTCATAGTCTTCTTTCCTAAGTTTCATTATTATAGATTACCAACTCCCTTATGCCCAAGAAGTCTTATCCACTCATCAATAATTGGCTCTGAATCTTTAGCCTCCTTTCTCACAGGAAATGTAACAGATTTTTCTTTTTCATTATACTCTTCCATGATTTCTCCTCTAAGCTGTTCATTCCTATAATAAGAGGCAAGGGCTCTGACTTGAAGATCCACAACAAAAATTAAGGGGCTCCATTTTGTGTTAACAAGAATCACATAATTGTGCAAATAGAATTCACACAATTGATCTCGGTCCTCTATTGTGGAAGCTTTAAATTTTTTAAGAAACTCATTTGGTTGACTCATAGCAGTTGATTGTTTACTAACCAATCTATTAAACTAGAAACACAAATACCTCTCCTATAGAAATAATGCATAAGTTCTAGGTGGAGGCCTGCATTTCACAATTTGTGTAACTTTACCTGCTACTTCTTCCAATCAAATTGTTGACTTATTCAATTCCATATCTTTCTTTTCCAATTACTGTATATATTTCTCCTTTTCCTTCTTCCATTTCCATTTTTCTTTTTCAAATTCATTGGTTACACTCCACAATTGGTAACCTAGAGAAAAAGTTATGTGAAAACCACAAGTCTTAAGATAAGGGGGATTTTCACTTGGAACAACAAGTTCCTTATCCCCTATTTTAGTATCAGCCAACTATGCCAGTAAATCCAATTTAGCACCATGACCATACAATTGCAATTTTTCCTCCATTTCTTTTATTTTAACTTCTCTCTCTTTGTCCTTCTATTCATAGTTTTTCACCAATTCCTCTAGATGTTTAATTATTTCCATTGCTTCTTGGAGTTCTTACCTTACTTTCCTTTCTTCAAGATAAGCTTCTTCTCCACCTTTGAACTATTCATTTCCTCCATCATATTCACCATATGTGGGGCTATCTGGAGCTTTTATCCTTAATTTTTTTACAATAAATGAATCCTTTGACTTAGAATTAGAAGCCATTATTGTACACCTTCTCCTTTTCATAGGTGCATTCATATCACCAGGGACATTCTTACCTAGTTCGGAATCAGACTCCACAACTATGACATTTTCCTGCTCTTGTTCTTGCTAGCGTTGATTTTCCTAGAGCTGTTCTTTGTTATCCTTTTCTCCCTCAGGTTCCCCTTTGCAATATGTTACTTCCTAATCCTACCAAAACATCTGGGCTTAAGTATCTCCGCTTCAGTTTTCTTCTTTTTCTTTTTAGCACCCTTTCTCTTTTCCTGAACAACCCTCTTCCCTTTTGGATCCTCTTCTTCTGGTTTAGAGGGTGTGGAAGTAGTGGACACACTACTTCTCCTTCTTTTAGACTTCCATGGCCTTGAAGAAGAAGGTAACTCTTCATTTTTAGATGGCCTTAATTTTGATTCCTCAAGTTTTGTATGTTCACTTTGGCTACAGGTAGGTGAGGCCATAGGTAAATAATGGGGGTTTTCTCTTCCAGGCTCATTCTGTGGTTCATCTTGAATTCCCATATTTTCAGGCATTACCAACAAGTTGTTGATATCATTACACTCCTCAGCCCTAAAATATTCCCACCTTACTTGTGGATACTAAATCCTCAAACTTCTCTTTATCAAAAGAGTAAACACATAATGGTGGGAAAGAGAAGTATTAGATTGTCTCCTTTGATACTCCAAAGCCATTATTTTCAATAGGCGGTATAAGAAATTGGGTACATTGACTATCTTGTTATGTCTAAGATGACTTAATAACTTGAAATGGATGATATGCAATAGATTTTTCTTCCCATCACATGTAATATATCTAAAAAATAGAAGAAGCACACCTTGCCCATAACCAATGGAGAAACATTGTTTTCGTACCTTGTGATGAGGAATCCAATTCCCCCCCTCATGTAGAATTCTTCCTAAGTAGCGAATGCATCAGACTAGGCTAGAAATTTTTCTCCCATCCTAAAAAATCTAGTTACTTGAGCAATAGAAGCCTTCGAAGCATCTATAGAAAGTACTTTTACCATAGCTTCATTATACTGAAGAGTTTCTGCAAATATCCTTGTTAAATCATCACTAAACTCCATCAACTTCAAGAAATAATCAAGCCATCCAACCCTTGTAAATACAAGAAGAATAGTTGCATCCTCCAGAGTTTGCTGATGAGCTACCAGTTCTTTCTTGATAACATCTCCTCCCATCTTAGTTCACTTACTGCTCAAAATACCAAATCAACTCAAAAGCTCGACTCAGTCTTCGCCTACCACCCTCAACTGTACTTATGACTTCAAAAACTAGTTTCCAAATGTATACTTTCTACCACACCAAACTATAACTGTAGGGCCTGTTAAATTTAGTGATCAGATAAGTGCACAGAAAATTAATTCAAAAATCAGACACAGTAACACAACATATACCCTGGGAAAACCCTCATCTTGAGGGAGAAAAACCCAGCAACAAAGATCTCTCTTTTATATATAAGAAATGGTAATAATTCTCTTTACAATGAGGCCAATATCAAGGCCAATTCTGATTACCCTTCACAATATAAAGAACTGGATAACACATAGAACTTGATAGTAAACAATACTATCTTTAATGAACTTGCATTGATCTAAATAAGAATCCGCACTGCCTTGAATAATTCGCACTTCAAAGAGAATTTGAACTTCCTTCAAATCGATATTGAATGAATAAAAGCGATCTCCTTTTATAGATGTCGATAGGAAATGACCAAAGGATGTGAACTTCCAAGATGCAATGTCGGCCTTCTATGAAGAGACGTCTCCTTAGAAATTGCTCCACTTAAAATAAAGTCGGCTATTTAAATAATCGCTCCACTTGATGTATATAACATATTTTAACAAATAATAATAAACATCATTTAATCTTCATTAGAAATTCGAAATGACTTTAAGTCGTGCCTTATGATATCTTATAAATTAGATAGCTTATAGCTATTATCTAATTTCTTCAAAGAATGAAATTGCTGGAAGTTGCAACGATGCTGCATGAAACATTAACACTCCCTCTCAGCTAAGGAGCACACTTCCAGCTGCTCAAGACATATCACCTCATCATGATGTCAAATATCGCCTCAATGCTATATCAACCATAATGGCTACAACCATGCTATGGTGAACAAGGGAATATCACCTCAACTTGATATTGGATATCGCCTCAACACAATATCTACCATAATGGCTACAACCATACTATGGTAAAAGATAAATATCACCTCAACGTGGTATTGGATATCGCCTCAACACGATATCTACCATAATGGCTACAACCATACTATGGTGAATAAAGGAATATCACCTCAACGTGATATTGGATATCGCCTCAACACGATATCTACCATAATGGCTACAACCATACTATGGTAAAAGATAGAACGGCTCACTGATACTGAGACTCTTTCTTAGTCAAGGCTAGATTCTCCACCATACCAAGCTTATCTCAAAAGTATACAAACTTTATCCTAGAGAGAGGCTTGGTGAGAATATCTGCCGTCTGCTCATCAGTGCTGATGTACTTCAACTATACAACCTTTCGTAGTACCATATCTCTGATGTAGTGGTACTTGATCTCAACATGCTTCGTTCTGTCATGAAACACAAGATTGACAGAAAGCTTCACACAACTCTGATTATCACAATGGATGATGGTAGGCTCCATTGATTGACCAAACAATCCTGTAAGGAGCTTACGAAGCCACACTGCTTCACGAGTTGCCATACAAGCTGCAATGTACTCGGCCTCTGCTGTACTCAATGCTACAGATGACTGCTTCCTGCTACACCAGGAAATCATAGCAGACCCCAAACTGAAGCAACAACCAGAGGTGCTCTTCCGATCTGTGACACACCCTGCCCAATCAGAATCTGTAAAGCCATGTAACTCCAAGTCTGCATCTGAAGTATACCTCAACCCATAACCAACTATGCCATGCAAGTATCTCAGGATATGTTTAGCTGCCACAAGATGTATATGTCTCGGATCACACATAAACTGGCTAAGTGCACTCACTGCATAGCAAATATCAGGAATAGTGTTAACTAGATACATCAGAGACCCAATCAACTATCTATACAATGTAGGATCCACCAAGTCTGAATTGGCTGCAGCCTCCTTCAACTTATGTAGGTTGGTTTCCATGGGTGTGGACATGAGTTTGCAATCCATCATGCCAAATCTCTTTAGTATATCAATGGTGTATTTTCCTTGACTTAGAATCATCTCATCTGGCTTCTGCCAGACTTCTAAACCAAGGAAGTAATGCATGAGCCCAAGATCCTTCATCTCAAATTCTGAAGTCAACTCCTTCTTGCACTTGAGAATCAGGTGATCTTCTCCAGTAAGAATCAAATCATCAACATATAAAACCAATATTAATGTATCACCATTTATTACCTTGAAATAGAGATTTGAATCAGCATCATTCTTCAAGAAGCCCAAACTAGATAGGTACCGATCAATCCTTTCGTACCAAGCATAAGGAGCCTGCTTAAGACCATACAAGGCCTTCTTCAGCTTACACACATGTGACTCCTTCTCATGAACTTCAAAACCTTCAGGTTGCTCAATGTAAACTTCTTCCTCAATTACGCCATTGAGAAAAGCAGTCTTCATGTCCATCTGATGAATCTTCCATCCTCTTGATGCAGCAATGGCAATGATAGTTCTAACAGAAGTGTAACGAGCAACAGGAACAAATGTTTCTTCATAATCAACTCCCTCTTTCTGAGAAAACCCTCGAGCCACAAATCTTGCCTTATACTTCTCAATGCTCCCATCTGCAGCATGCTTGATTTTGAAGAGCCATTTCGAAGATACCACTGATTTGCTTTTAGGTCTAGGAACAATGTCCCAAACATTATTCTTCAGAATTGATTGATACTCCTCTGCCATTGCATCTCTCCAAACCTGATGACTGAATGCTTCTTCAACACATGAAGGCTCTGAATCAATAATCTGACTCATCAAGGCAACATAATTGAAGAACTTATGAGGCCTTTTACTTTCTCTGAATGTGCCTCTAGGAGCTGCAAAGCTTTCTGCCTCTTGCATAGTGCACCTAGCCCATAGAGGTCTCTTTCTTCCAATGACAATGTCAGTAGGCCCATCAGTAGGCTCCAAGGGTTCAACAGGATCAGCATCTTCTTTTGGTTCAACAGTCTCCCTCTGAATCTCAGGAGTATGGTAGACTTCCATATCTTGAGGAGACTCTTTGTTATTGATCTCCATGTGAGTGCCCTTGGATCTTCTAAATGCAATGTCTTCCTCAAAAGTAACATCCCTACTAATCTCAATTAACTTTTGTCCTGGAATGTAAATTTTGTAGGCTTTAGATGTCTCGCTGTAGCCCACAAAGATGCCCTTCTTTCCAGAAGGCTCCAACTTAGTTCTCTTTTCCTTCGGAACATGAATATAAATAGGACATCCAAAGATTCTTAAGTGGCTGACTTCAGGCTTCTTCCGGAGTTATATTCTCCAAGACCTTGTGAGGACTTCTGTTCTGCACATATACAGCTGTCCTGGAGGCTTCTGCCCATAAGAAAGTCTGCAAATCTTGATCATGAATCATGGCCTTTGCTACTTCCATGATTGTCCTATTCTTTCTTTCTACAACACCATTCTGCTGGGGATTATAGGGAACACAGAACTCCCTCTTAATCCCTGCATTTGTACAAAAGTCTAGAAAACTACTAGAGGTGTATTCACCACCATTGTCAAATCTAAGGACCTTAATTCTTTTACCAGAAATGTTTTCTACTAAAGCTTTAAACTCCTTAAATCTAGCTAATACTTCCTCAGACTCTTTAGACCTCAAGAAATAAATCCAAGTTTTCCTAGAGTGATCATCAATAAACAGTACATAATACAAAAATCCGCTTGAAGACGGAACAGACATAGGACCACATAAATCTGAATGGATGAGATCTAAAATACTCTTAGATCTATTTTCACTACTATGAAAAGTGGCTTTTACATTCTTACCTAGAGCGCATCCCTTGTAAGTGCCTTCATGCTCCTTGTCGAACTTAGGTAGACCTGTCACCATCTTCTCCATAATAGGCAAGGCACAAAAGTGTAGATGCACCAATCTTCGATGCCAAAGATCACATAATACAAAAATCCGCTTGAAGACGGAATAGACATAGGACCACATAAATCTGAATGGATGAGATCTAAAATACTCTTAGATCTATTTTCACTACTATGAAAAGTGGCTTTTACATTCTTACCTAGAGTGCATCCCTTGCAAGTGCCTTCATGCTCCTTGTCGAACTTAGGTAGACCTGTCACCATCTTCTCCATAATAGGCAAGGCACGAAAGTGTAGATGCGCCAATCTTTGATGCCAAAGATCACATAATACAAAAATCCGCTTGAAGATGGAACAAACATAGGACCACATAAATCTGAATGGATGAGATCTAAAATACTCTTAGATCTATTTTCACTACTATGAAAAGTGGCTTTTACATTCTTACCTAGAGCGCATCCCTTGCAAGTGCCTTCATGCTCCTTGTCGAACTTAGGTAGACCCGTCACCATCTTCTCCATAATAGGCAAGGCACGAAAGTGTAGATGCGCCAATCTTCGATGCCAAAGATCACATAGAGAAGAAGTATCATGAACCAAGGCTTGTAGAGGACGAGTGCAAACCCTGTAAAGACTTTCATGTCTCACTCCAATAACTTGAGCATCTTTGAAACTAGAATTCTCCATCCATACAAGAACTTTTCCTTTTGAGAAGGAAATTTGATATCCTTTATCTTCTAGGGCTGAAATAGAGATGAGATTGCGCTTGATCCCCAGAACATAAAGAACATTGCTCAACTGAAGTGTAATACCTGAATCCAAATGGAGAGTAGAGGTCCCAATCCCTTTCACAGTGTAGCTAGCATCATCTCCAATGATAACTTTTTCCAAAGAGTCTTTCTTCACCAAGTTTGATAAGTGCTCCTTGAACACGGTAATGTGATGAGAAGCACCACTGTCAATTAACCATGTGTTAGTGTCGGTGGCAACATTTCTTGACAAGGTTGAACAAAATAGATATTCATCTTTCTGAGGAGAAACATTCTCTACATCTGCAACAGAGGCTTGATGCTTAGGTCTGTTAGGGCAATGTTTGGAAAAATGACCAAACTTGTCACACCTAAAGCATTGAATTTTAGACAAATCTCGCTTCTTCTTGGGAGGGGAAGCATCATCATTTCCTTTATCATGATTCCTCTTGAAGTGTCCCTTCTTTCCACCTTTTTCTTTCTTCTTCGAAGCTTGGGCTGCAAGAACATGGATTTCTTGATTAGAAGAACTTGGGCCAACACCTCTAGCCATCAACCTTGATTCCTCTTAGATGCAGTCAGCCCTCAAACGATCAAACTTCGAAAGTTTAGACCTTGCACTAATTCCTTGAATATAGGACTCCCAAGATAATGGCAAACCGTTGAGTGCAAGCATTGTCAAGTCTTTATCTTCAACAATATGACCAATTGTGGAGAGCCGATCTCTCAATTCTGCAATCCTCATGAAGTAGGCGATCACGGTCTCTCCTTTCGACATCTTCACATGATGAAGTTGTTGCTTCAGCGCAAGAGCCCAGCTGGTGTTGTTGATTTCATACATTTCTTCCAAAGTTTTGAACATCTCCCTAGCGGTCTTCAACTTGGAAACAATAGGGACGATGTGGTCTTTAACGGAGTCAACTAGCAACTTCTTTGCTTTGATATCTTTCTTCCTCCATTGCAGCTTCTCTTCTTCCTCTTCAGGTTCGGGAACCTTGGACTCCGAAAATTCAACCAAATCATTCTCCTCTAATGTAAGCATGATTCAGAATCTCCAATAGGTGTAGTTAGAAGCTCCATTGAGTCTATCCTCGATCTTCAATCCGTTCACCATATTGAATGTTGTGAAGATAGATAAGAATCTTCAACAAAGAATAGAATAAGCTGTGAAAGCACAAATCTAACCATGATCTTCTTCACACCCGCTCTGATACCATGTTAAATTTAGTGATCAGATAAGTGCACAAAAAAATAATTCAAAAATCAGACACAGTAACACAGCATATACCCTGGGAAAACCCTCCTCTTGAGGGAGAAAAACCCAACAACAAAGATCTCTCTTTTATATATAAGAAATGGTAATAATTCTCTTTACAATGAGGCCAATATCAAGGCCAATTCTGATTACCCTTCACAATATAAAGAACTGGATAACACACAGAACTTGACAGTAAACAATACTATCTTTAATGAACTCACATTGATCTAAATAAGAATCCGCACTGCCTTGAATAATTCGCACTTCAAAGAGAATTCGAACTTCCTTCAAATCGATATTGAATGAATAACATCGATCTCCTTTTATAGATGTCGATAGGAAATGACCAAAGGATGTGAACTTCCAAGATGCAATGTCGGCCTTCTATGAAGAGACGTCTCCTTAGAAATTGCTCCACTTAAAATAAAGTCAGCTATTTAAATAATCGCACCACTTGATGTATATAACATATTTTAACAAATAATAATAAACATCATTTAATCTTCATTAGCAATTCGAAATGACTTTAAGTCGTGCCTTATGAGATCTTATAAATTAGATAGCTTATAGCTATTATCTAATTTCTTCAAAGAATGAAATCACTGGAAGTTGCAACGATGCTGCATGAAACATTAACAGGGCCCTCTTCAAATTTAGCTCAAACAGAAACCAAACTAAGGTTCTTTCAAATTTGGCATGGTTTCAAGTTCTTTAGGAATTACAGAAAAATGGCAGCGACAAAAATAGCAATAAAGACATAACTCAAGGATTTGCATGTCATGATTACATTAATTCAATTTGGGGTGGCTAATTTTGAAAAATGTGGCAAAAAAACAGTTTAAGCATACCCCCCAACAAAAGATTTGAATTGACCTCACTTCATGGTGGTGATTGGAGGTGAAAGAAACACGAGTTGATGGAATTAAAGAATGCAATATTTCACATGCACAAAAATGAAATAAAAGTGCATAAAAAGATTAAAGAAAGTTTGCATAATCATAATAGTTTACCTTAAGTACACTTGTGCAAAAATAACCACTGATGGCGTGTGAAAACTGAAAGAATATATGTTGCAATGGATTTGATGGTACACATATTAAATGCAAGGTAATAAATATCATGGATAGTGAGTGGATATGGTTAGATAGGTGTAAGTAGATGATGTGACTGGGAAAAGGTTGGAAATGTATGCAGGAAATAAAATAATTATGCCACAAGATTTAGGTGGAATAGGCGGGTATAATGGAAATGAGTGGTGATAACCTTGCAATAAATATGACACCTTTTAAACAAAATATTCTTTCCAGCTTCTCGAAGTGTGCTATGGGCTCCTGCAGTGATAGGTCCCAAACAACTCATAGATAGTGTGAAGCTACAGGTCCCTAGGGCATTAGGTCCCTTTGTAATATGTTGAACAGGTCTCGTGTAAAGATAGTTGTAGTGTTATCATAATTGTGCAGTGTGTGCATGTGGTAAAGAATTGAAAAATAGGTCGAGGTAACCTCAAGGGATGAGTTGTGTAACTCAACCGTTGGGTTATCAGATGTGCTTGGAATGTCTCTTAAAACAGATGTAGGGCTCATGGAATTAGATTGTGTTTTAGTGTCACTGTGAGCACCATATTGTTGTATGAGTGAAAAAATGAAGTCATCATGTTGCACTAGATTCTTATATAACTTGAGTCTGTGTCCATTGACAAAAAGGGAGAAGCAGGCTGCATCAATGGTATGTAGTTGTACTGCTCCATTTGGATAAACCTTACTAATTTCATAAGGGCCCAACCATCTAGACTGAAATTTTCCCTTGAAATCCTTATACCTTGAATCATATAGTAGAGCCCAATCTTCTTAAATTCTTTTGTCTTGATAAATTGATCATGCCACTTTATGTGTTGTTGTTGCATCACCTCTGTATGATGAATTGATTCCATCTAGATTTCATCCAACCCATTCAAGGAGTGCAACCTTTCCTTTTGTGCCTCTATTAAATCCATGCCTAAGTCCACTACTATCTTGAGAGCTTTATACTCAAATTCTATTAGCAGTACTGGTATTTTTCCATAAACCAGCTCATATGGAGTAAACCCTATGTTAGGGTAAAAATTTAGGGAAAATGCATAAAAAATTATAATGAAACCCTAACAATGCACAATGAAGGACAAGATAACATGAAAATAAAAATAATAAATTCAAATGCAAACCAATCTCCATGCTAAACTTGATTGATCTCCATTGCTCTTCTCAACCTCACATGAGAATGCAAGATTTTGAAGGATTGTTGATGGAGGAATGTTGGTTGCTCATTGTTGCAGCAACATAATGTTGAGATGAAGATGATAGAGGAAAATAGATAGATGAAAGATGATGGATGGAAGATTGTAGAAATAATTTGATAGATTTAGGGCACTTGAAAGCACATCCATGCAAATGACTTGGCTGTGGGTTAATTTATAGGTGAAGATGGGAGGATGAAGGGATACAACTTTCCTTTTTTGTGAGTGGTAGTGGAATTAGAAAGTTGATTGTTTAACTTGGGAGAAGAAATGGAAGGTGGATCAAGTTAACTAAAGAGGAGAATGGAAAGGGGATTGAGTTAACTTAAGAGATGATTTGGAAAGTGATAAAGTCATCTTGAGAGATGATTTAGAAAGTGAATCAAGTCATTTAGGGAAATAATTTAAATAATTTAGAATTATTTAAATTATAAGAGATGTGAAAGGATAAGAATTAATTTAAATAAATATTTAATTTATTTAAATTATTTGGGGAATGTGGATTAATTAATTAAATAAAATTTATTTAATTAATTGGTTAAAGGATAAGTGGATTAATTAAATAAATAAAATTTAATTAATTAATTGTATAGAGATTAAATAATAGGGATGATGAAAGGGGTTATGTGAGGTTTAGAATAAAATGTGTTGTAAGATGTCAAAAATGACGTCAAAAGTGAATGTCACAAGATATGGTCAATTTTAGGTGACTACATTTTTCCCCTCTTTGAGATGATGAGATTTATGTTGAGTAACATCATTTCAAAGAAGTTAAGGTTACAAGATGAAGATAAAAGGATGGGATGATGAAGGAAAGATAGGATAATGATGATGCAAAGATATGATGATGGGATGATGATGCCCCCTCTAGAGGATAGTTGGGTTGAACAAACATAGGTATGCTATCGAAATGAATGAAATGATAAGGAGGGATAAGATGAATGATGCAAGATAGGAAGTGGATGAAGGAAATGAATGATACGTTATGGTGCAAGAAAATGAGCAATCATATGTTTGATGTAGCACTAGACATTATGCACCAAAGTATAAGGACCAAGGTGACGATGTGTCTCATGTCCCAGTGTAATATAACCTTGTCTAGATACAAGATATGAATATTAGCTGGAAGTGATCCAGATTTGATACAAATGCAATATAAAAATAATAACACACACAAGCAAGCAAGAATACATGCACAAATGATACAAAAAAAAACAAGGTATTGCCCCTGTCAAGTTGTACACCATTGATTAATTGATTGATTGATGATGATGATAGTGTTGTCATTGCGGGGAAGGATATATCCCTAGATCAACACAAGGATGATTGATTAATTGATTGGGTTTACAACAAAATGAGGATCAAAACTATTGATGTAATTAGATAATTTGGCAAGATTGATTAACTTGGTTGGTATGGTTTTAAGGATTGATTTGCATTTGGGATTTATTGCTTGGAATGATTGAAGATGATTGATTTGAGGATTTGGATGATTATTGATGAATTGAATTGAGGAATTGATTTGCTTGGAATGATTTAAGTTGGAGTGGTTTGATTAGAGGATTGATTTGATTGAAGAATGGGATTTATTGATGATTAGATTGATGAAGAAATGATTTGATTTTATTGCTTAGGTTTTTTTTATGGATATTTGATTTTTTTGCATTTTTCAAAGACCTTTTTCCATTTTTTGCATTTTTGGGGATTTTTCTTTTTTTGGGTTTATTTGAAATGTTGTGATTTTTTTTTTTTGGATTTTGGGAATATTTTATTTTTTTGGATTTTTGAAATGTTTTGAGATGTCAATGGATGACAATTTGGGTAGCCTTTGTGCTAGATACCAATGACAAGGGAAAACCAAGTCTAGGTGCAAGGAGATAGATGCGATTGATGGATGAAAGAGTGTGTGATAGGAAAGGGGTAGAAGGCTCATGATAGATGGATCGATAAAAAGGATAGGTCGTAATGAATGGAATGGATGTATGCATCATAGGAGAGCAAGGATGTGATCTCCAAAGACTATGTCACATAGGAATAGCATGCCCCATTCTAGGTACAATACTTAGGATTTTTATGACAATGCTTAAAACAATAGGATGGTGATAAGATTGCATTGGAAAAGATGAGGTATGTCAAGAGATACCCAAAAAAAATGTTTCAACATTTTTCCCCTATGTCTTCATCAAGATCGAAAAGAGAAGAGTGGATAAGTGGATTCAATATGATAGGCATGTATGATGGCTAAATATGGTAGGTAGGATGGAAATGACATGATAATAAGTGACATGATAGGATAGATAGTGTGGATGAGAAAGAGTGCCCCAAAGTATAAGTGGCATAGAAGATCAACCAACACATGATGCCTGTTTTCTAGGTTTTCATCATAGTACTTATCTAGGGTGCCTATTTACTAGTTTTTCACCATTGGCCAAAGGGATTTCTCTTTACTTTTTTTTTTTCTTTTTTTTTAAAATTTTTGGATAGGAGAAGGGGAATATGGTTAGGAGGGACTCAAGTGTCTAGTTCCATGAAAGGTGATAGTCCTGCTAGAAGGATGATGTCATCGCATGGACCATGTCAAGTGTGCTCATAGATGTTGGTAAGGGATGACATGAAAGGGAGATGGAGTAGGTAGATGATGGATTATGATGTGGATTATGGAGGGATTGGTAGATTATGATGTGGATTGTGTAGGAAATAGTGGATTATGATGTGGATTGTATAAGACTTATACAAAAGGATGGATGAACGGTTTATGCAAAATCATGGACCATAGGAAGGTGATTGGGAAGATATGTAGGATAGTAGTTGAAGGATGGGGAGATGGAGGTATGTGGGAATGGAATCATGACCAATAGTTGCACACACTGTGTTAAACATTGAAGATTTTGTTGGAAAGGTGATGTAGGAAGCAATGACAATGTTTTCTTAGGAGATGGTTGATGCAATGCTTTAGGTACCCACATAGACTTAGTATTTTTATGAGTTTTATTTTGCTTGTGGGATTTAGGAATTTGAGACTTTTGAATGGTATGAGAATGTGGGGTGGGAGTGGATGGTTGGGGTTTTTGTGATGTGGATGCCTCATTTGACTTGCTTTCCTTTTTCTTAGGTGCCCATACATTTTAGTTTTGGCCTTTGCTTTTGGAGGTATGGGCTTATATAACTTTTTAGATGGATTTTTCTTTGATTCTTTGCTTTTGTGTCCTAAGGCATGAGGACCTTTAGGATTTTTTTCTTTATAGGTAGAGGCATCAAATTTTTTTCTTTTGAATCCCATGGGTATGGTGGAATGAATGGAAGCTTCATGTTTAGACAATGTGTGCATTGATTAGGCATGATTAGGATTTTTAGACGATTTATGGATGGATGGATAAGGGGATTGGAGGATAGGGATATTAGGTGTTGGGAGTAGTGGAGGTAGATTAGATGGAGGGATATTAGGATTTGGAAGTAATTATGGTAGATTAGATGGAGGGATATTAGGAGTTGGAAGTAATGGTGGCAAGGTAGATGGTGGAAGGTGTACGGTCACATGCTTTTGTGATTTGTAGGATGATGCAGGTGGAATGGAAACATCTATTTTGGGTGTATGATAGGGATTATGATGGAAGGAGGTGGACTTAAGATGTATGGAGTAAGTACCGACATCTTTAGATTGTTTACCTTGGGGTGTGTATCCAAGGCCATATGAGTGTGGAGGGACTTTAACATGGATTGGCTCTAAAATACCTTGTTCATGAAGGCCTAAGACTTTACCTTTATAGTTCATGTTTTGGAGTATGCAATGGAAAATGGGACTAGGTGTAGTTTGGATACTAGGCTTGAGTTCATTATTTGATGGAGAAGGTGAAGTGTAGGATAATGGTTGTTGCTTTCCTACAGAGGAACATTCATGAATAAATGTGGATGGACTAATAGGACATGTTGGTGGATTTGAAATGGGGTTGATAGTGGATGTGGAAGTATCATTAGGATCTTGATTATGTTCATTTAGATCCACACTATTGGTTTGATCTTCTACATTTTCTTGGGAGGCATGTGTCTCAGCATGACAAGTGGATAATGCAGGATCATAGATAGGACTAGGTAGGGGGTGGATAGGAGCAATGGAGGTTTCTTGATCATGGATAGGTGAAGTGATAGGCTCTTGACCATGGAATGCATAAAGTTGGCTAAGAGGATCATCATGGTATTCTTAATCATAGGTAGGATCTAGATCATATAGGGAAGATTGATCATGAATAGGACCAAGTATGTTATGAGTGGTATCATTAGAAGGGCCTAGATCTTGCTTAGAATGAGAGGTTAATGTTTCCTTATGCTTAGGATAATGATATTGACATAGCTCTTGGATTTGAGTAGAAATGGAAGTGGAAGGAACTAGAAGAGGCTTGGTATGCTCTTTGTGATCAACAACATGAGGGCATGATGGACTTTGACTTATACATATAAGATCAATAGGTTGTGGACCACATATGATAGAGTTGGAGGAATAGGAATGGAATTCTAAGGTTCTTTGGTAAGCTCATTAATGGGTGCTTGGCATGGGGATGGTCTATTCCATGCTAGTAGTCTTTGGAGAAAATCATCAAAGGATTCTTTGGTTGATGGATTAGAGCTTGGGAAGTTGGATGGTGGTGTTGGTGTAGGACTAGTATGCTTTGAGATAAGAATTTTATTAGATGGTGATGGAGGACTAGTAGATGGAGTGGTGTATGATTCCAAACTTAATGTGGTATTTACCTTGTCAATAGTCTCATTAAGATGACCTAAGATTTCTACAAAGTTTTCATCATCACTAGGATCTACAAAGTTCTCATCATCGCTAGGAGAAAAGTTTTACCCACCTCAGAGGACATATGGTTTTGGATTATCTCCATGATTAGGTGAAGGTGCTCCTCAAAGTATGGCCTTGGGCTTGTGACTAGGATTGTTAAGGATTAGGACCATTTTAGCAAGTGCTTGACTAAGATTAGGGTGATGATGATGATGTGGAATGATTAGATTGGATGACTTGGATTGATTAGGATGAAATTGATTAGAATGTGATTAGAAAGAGAATGATTAGGATGATTAGAATGATATGTTTATGTGTTGGTGTTTATAACTTGATATGGAAATTTGCAAACAAATGATTACACATGTACACACATGAATCACACACATAAGACACATAAGAAATTTTGAAATTGAAATCATGAACATGATGATCAAGCACACACTTGAAGAAGACACATTAACAAGTCCTAGAACTAGTCAAGTGGGTATGGCCAATTAGGTCTCAAGCTAGGATGCACGAGATTGGCTAGGGATGATTTGAAAGAAAAATCTTGCCACACAACTGGGAGAAAGGGGTAACCCACCCTTCACCTTCACTTCCCAAAGGTATAAAGTTCTTTGGGGCTTAGCCAAGAGTGACAAGATTTTAACTCCCAAAAAGAATCTCTTTAGATTCACACTTCGATTGAGGTCATCCCTTGGAGGGGTGTGTGCTCCAAGTAGTCCTCCTAAGAAGGGTATGACAAAAGCGAACCAAGTGAGGTGTGAAATGCACTTGATTCACACTTGCATTTGTTAATTTCCATTAGAAATGAAATGTGTGGAAGAAAACAATGGAAGCACTCATTCTTTTTAGATCCCAAATCAAGATGTGATGGAAGACAATGGTTAATTTTAGACCCAAATTTTGAAGTGTGATTGAAGACAAGATTCATTTTAAGAGCCCAAATCCAAATATGTTTGCAAACAATGATTAACAGAGGAAAGGTGGAATATGTGCACCTGATTATTCACTTTTTAAATTGCTATTATGACTAACCCAAATGCTTTTCTAGCTCCTTAGATGCACCTACAAGTCACTAAATCTAGAAAGACACAAGAAGCACAACTTATAAGCCAAAGTGAGATTAGGTAAAAAACATACAATCTATTAAAAATTTAAACTAAATTAAAAATTAGAAATCTAAACTAAATTAAAAAGTTAAAAATCTAAATTAAATTAGAAATTAGAAATCTAACTTTAAATTAAAAATTAGAAATCTAAACTAAATTAAAAAGTTAAAAATCTAAATTAAATTTGAAATTTGAAATCTAACTAAATTAAAACTTAGAAATCTAAACTAAATTAAAAAGTTAGAAAACTAAATTAAATTAGAAAATTAGAAATCTAACTAAATTAAAAACTAGAAATCTAAACTAAATTAAAAAGTTAAAAATCTAAATTAAATTAGAAATTAGAAATCTTACTAAATTAAAACTTAGAAATCTAAACTAAATTAAAAAGTTAAAAATCTAAATTAAATTAGAAATTAGAAACCTAACTAAATTAAAACTTAGAAATCTAAACTAAATTAAAAAGTTAAAAATCTAAATTGAATTAGCAATTTTAAAAATTTAAACTAGATTAAAAATTAGAAACTAAACTAAATTTAAAAAAAAAAAGACTAAATTAAAAATCAGAAACTAAAACCAAATTAGAAAAAAAAACTTAAAATCTAAACTAAAAAAAGCAAATCTAAATTAGAATTTTATTCTAATCTAAAAAGTAAAATCTTAGAAAACTAATCCTCCTTGTGAACATTCTGTAGTCGAACATTATGAAGCCAGATAGTGGCAAGATTGTAAAACCTCCAATCACTGTAACAATCCACTTGCAAAAATTGACAAACGAGGGTTAGATAAACACAAATTTTTAGAAGAAAAACTTGCAAAAACGTATGATTAGATCAAGAGACGTTGGGTTCACCAAATGTACTAGGGTAAAAATTTAGGGAAAATGCATAACAAATTATAATGAAACCCTAACAATGCACAATGAAAGACAAGATAACATGAAAATAAAAAGTAATAAATTCAAATGCAAACTGATCTCCATGCTAAACTTGATTGATCTTCATTGCTCTTCTCAACCTCGCATGAGAATGCAAGATTTTGAAGGATTGTTGATAGAGGAATGTTGGTTGCTCACAGTTGCAACAACATAACGTTGAGATGAAGATGATAGAGGAAAAAAGATAGATGAAAGATGATGGATGAAAGATTGTAGAAATAATTCGACAGAGTAAGGGTACTTGAAAGCTCATCCATGCAAATGGCTTAGTTGTGGGTTAATTTATAGGTGAAGATGGGAGGATGAAGGGATAAAACTTTCTTTTTTGTGAGTGGTAGTGGAATTAGAAAGTTGATTGTGCAACTTGGGAGAAGAAATGGAAGGTGGATCAAGTTAACTAAAGAGGAGAATGGAAAGGGGATCGAGTTAACTTAAGAGGTGATTTGGAAAGTGATAAAGTCATCTTGAGAGATGATTTAGAAAGTGAATCAAGTCATTTAGGAAAATAATTTAAAGAGTTTAGAATTATTTAAATTATAAGAGATGTGAGAGAATAAGGACTAATTTAAATAAATATTTAATTTATTTAAATTATATGGGGAATGTGGATTAATTAATTAAATAAAATTTATTTAATTATTGCTGAAATTTCTGGATTAGATTGTGTCTGAATTTTTGCATCAATGTTTCGAATCACACTTTTTGATTCATCATCAAGATAACTAGATAGTGGAATCACAGAGTGTTATTCGAAACGTTGATGCAAAAATTTAGACACAATCTAATCTAGAAATTTTAACAATAATCTACACGGATTGTGGAATTCTACTATCACTAATTTATTTAATTAATTGGTTAAATGATAAATGGATTAATTAATTAAATATAATTTATTTCATTAATTGGCTAGAGATTAAATAATAGGGATGATGAAATGGGTTATGGGAGGTTTAGAATAAAATGTGTTGTAAGATGTCAAAAATGACGTCAAAAGTGAATGTCACAAGATATGGTCAATTTTAGGTGACTACAAACCCTATTGTTGTTTTCCATGTAGTCCTGTATGCCCAGATAGCTTCTGGTAATTTGGATACCCAATCTCTGCTATGTAGCTACACTATCTTTTTCAATATATTTCCAATCTCCCTGTTTGTAACCTCAACCCGTCCATTAGCTTGCGGATGATATGGGGTAGACTTCTTGTGCCTGATCCAATATTCTTCCATCAACTTTGCAATAAGGTCTATTGTGAATTGTGGCCCTTGATCAGACACTATTTCTTTTGGCACACCATATCTAGTGAAGATATCCTCATATAAAAAATTTGCAACATTACCATCCCTGGAAAATTGCAATGCTTTTACTTCAACCCACTTGGTTAAGTAATCAATGCATACCAATATGCATTCTTTATTATTTGAACTAGGAGATATAGGTCCAATAAAATCTATCCCCCATTTGTCAAAAGGAGCTAAAGCTAGCAGGGGTTGTAAGGGCATTTCATTAGATCTTGTAGGTCTGCCCATCCTTTGGCAGCAATCATAGTTTCTAGTATATTTAATAGATTCCTTATGTAATGTTGGCTAATAATATCCTATTGTCAAAATCTTGAAAGCTGTCTTTTTGGATGCAAAATTTCCACCACAAGGTTCATCACAAAATGCTTTCATTATGTCAAACACTTCATCCTCTTGAATACAGCTTCTCATAATATTATTTGGACCAGTGTAGAACAAAAATCTAGAAATTCATCAATAAGGGAAGCATTTATGAACCAACTGTCTTTTCTCTCTTAGAGAAAAGTAACTTGGAATCTGTCTTGAAACTAAATAGTTTGCTATGTCAGCATACCATGGTGTGTGCAAATTTAGAGAAAATAAATGATCATCAGGAAAGGAATCATCAACAACTCCCTCTGATGATTGAGTAGGAAATCTAGACAAGAAATCAACAACCCCATTATCTCTTCCAAGCTTGTCAATAATTGTTATGTCAAATTCTTGCAGCAATAATAGCCACCTTACAAGTCTACCACCTACCACCAATTTTTTCATCAAGTACCTAATAGTTGTATGATCTATATGCATGAACACCTGATAACCAGTTATATAATTTCTAAACTTGTTAATAGCATAGATAACTGCAAGCATTTCTTTTTCTATGACTGTGTAGTTCAATTCTACTCCTTGGAGGTTCTTGCTGATGTAATAAATTGCATATTCCTTAGTTCCTTCCTTTTTCCTAGGACAACTCCAATGGAAAAGTCAGATGCATCAGTATAGATATGAAATGACAATTTCCAGTTCGGCCCTTTGAGAATTGGTGCATGTGTTAAAGCTTCCTTTAGTTTTTCAAATGAAGTTCACATCCCTCAGTCCAATCAAATTCAAAATCCTTTGTTAAAAAAGTGAACAAAGGTGCAATAATCTTACTGAAATCTTGTATAAATCACCTATAGTAATCTTCAGGTCCCAGGAAGCTTCTGACATCCTTTTGCTTCTGTGGTACATGTAGATTAGATATAATCTCAGTTTTGTTTGAATCAACCTGTATACCTTCACTGGATATAAAGTTTCCTAACATAATGCCTTCTGTCATCATCATGAAACCCTTTTCATTGTTGAGAGATAAATTGTGTTCCTTGCATCTTTTTAACACTTTCTCCAAGTTACTCAAAGCTTCCTCATAGGTTTCACATAAGTGGTGAAATCATCCATATATATCTCCATGCAGTTATGTGCAAAATCATAAAATATGTTGAGTATTGCATGTTGAAAGATAGCTAGACCATTACACAAGCCAAAGGGTAAAATAGAATATGCATAAGTTTCCCAGGGGCAGGTGAATGTGGTCTTATCTTGATCTCATGGTGCAATCTTCATCTAGTTGTAACCAATGAAACAATCAAGAAATGAAAAATATTTCTTTCCAACCAAAGAATCAAGAACTTGGTCAATAAATGGAAATGGAAAATGATCCTTCCTTGTAGTAGTATTTAATTCTTTGTAATCAACACATAATCTCCATTCCCTCCTTTCTTGGGAACTATAACCAATAGTGAAACCCATTCACTATATGAAATCGGGTATATAAAACCAACATCTAAGAGCTTTTGAAGTTCAAATTTTACAATATCCCTTAGAGCTAGATTCATGTGCCTTTGAGGTTATCTGATTGTTCTATAACCTTCATTAATATAAATCCTATGCATGCAGAGATTAGGATCAATACCTCTCATATCATGATAATCCCATGCATATGCAGCTGAATGTGCCTACAACACTGATTGTAGAGAGTTTTGTTATTCTTCATTCAAGGCATTATTAATATTCAACATCCTTCTTGGAATAATTTCCAACTCCTTTGATAACTCTTGAACTAATGAGAGATCAAGGCTTGGTATAATTGGAAAACATTGCTGAGGAAGTAGTGAATGAAATAATTGAGATATTTCTTCAATAGAATCAATAGGTACAATACTTTGCAAGGGGTCTTGGAGACATATGAGACAATTCTATTGTCAAGAGCTCTTACCACAATCATTTTGTATAATATGAGCGATGAGCTCATCTTCATCTTGGTCATCCAGTAAAGGGCCACGCTCAATATTCATGAATGTCTGAAGAGTATAGATATCTTCCTCTTCTTTGCCCAAATTGGGCCAAATGGAATGCTCCATATCTGCATATGGCTGAGCAGATAGATAAAGAACCAAGTTCTTTGTTATTGTCCCATTGGATATGATCATCTTACTAGATCTGCATCCTATGAAGGCATCAGTTGTTGCTAACCAAGGCCTGCCTGGGATGAGTGGGAAACTTGCAAGATTAACTTTAGGTTGCAATACTATGAAGTTTGCAGGGTATTCCCATGAGTCCAGTGCAATAACTATATGTTCAATAATTACTTCAAGTTTAACTATGGATCTATCAGCTAATTACAAAATAGTTTGTGTAGGCCCGAGGTTGATCAACTAAAGCAACTGCATTGTTTCTTTTGTCATTACATTGATAGTTGCTCCCAAGTCTATCAAAGTGTTCTTAACAAGAGTCCTATTGATCTTGATGTCCACAACTGGACTACCAGGGTCAGTATACTTAGGGACTATAATATTTCCCAACATGATGTCTGCAAGATTCCCCAAAACATGAACTGCTTGTGGATCTTTCTTCTTTCTACCTAGATTCTTAAGACAAAGATCTCTCACTGTCTTAGTGTAGATGGGAATATCTTTGATAGCCTAGATAAGTGGAATTTTGATGTTAACATCTTTCAATTGTCCTAAAAGGTTAGTCTCAACTTGTGTGTGATGCTTTTGTAGAGCTAGGTGTTCAAGAAACAATGGCTTAAGATTTGAAGTAGTTTGTGGTACCTAGTTTTTCTCAAGCTCCAAAGGTGGTTTATTAGAAGCCTTAGCTATAGGTTCCTCGTCCTCCACTTCTATAATTTTGGGAGATGAAGGCCCAACAAGTTTCTTTCCTAATCTAAGGTGGACATCACTCACCTCTAGCCCATAAGTTGGGTACTGCATAGCTTTGTTAGTATAAGCCTGCTGAACATGCTTAGTGTTAGGGTTAGGTGTAGATTGAATAGGTATTTGTGATGGTTTAGGTGGCTAAGATTGATGATTTGATGGAGGCATTAGATCTTGCTGTTGTGGTGGAAGGTGTAGCATAGGTTGGTGGTAATTCATATTGGGTTGCTGCCATTGTTGACCTTTTTACCACTAAGGTTTCCATGGATTTTGTTGATTTGGCCATTGTGGATTATAGTTGGAACTATGAAAATTGTGTTGTGGCCATGGGTTTGGTTGTTGGTTCCAATTTGGTTGGGCTTGTTGCCATTGTTGAGGAGTCTGCCACTAGTTTTGGTTTGTTTTCCAGGGCTGAGTGTTCCAAGTAGAAAAGTTTTGATTATTAGAAGGGAAAGATGGATTAAAACTAAGGGGGTCTAGTGGCATACCTTGTCTCTACTACCATGACCTCCTTTGTGATATGTAGAAAATTTGTCCATCATCTCCTTCCATTGGCTGGAAGTCTAGTTTTTCAATCTTTTCTTGCTGGATACTGGCCACTCTTTTGCACTTACAATTGGCCTTCCTCTTCCTACAATTAGGACAATACTTAGTGAGCATGAATTCTGCTTCCTCCTATTTTTTCTTGATATGGAGTGTGTCCAGCTATGTTGCTAGATGACTTATTATGTCCTGCTTCATGTTGGACAATAAATTACCAATTTCAACTTTAGAAGCCCCATTAGAGGACTTACTTGTGATGGATGACCTCTCCCCTCTTGGATTTTTGGAAAGAGTCCTGGAATAATTCCTATAGACTTTCAAAATTTCTTCAAACAGTCCTTTGGAAATATCCCCTCCTCCAATGAGGTTGAGGGCATCCATATTGTCTTCATTAATCCCCCTTAAAAATACCAACTTAAGGGATTCCTCTAAAAATTTATGCTGGGGGTTTTTCTTCAAAGCAAACTGAAACCTCTCAATATAATCTTCTAGTGGCTCATCCTCCTTTTCAGACATTGAGAAATTGTTATCTCTTCTTCGGTCTAATCCTCTACAATAGTCCTTGTACTTCTCCAAGAACTTTATCTTCATAGTTTCCTAGTCTAAGACAACATCTTTGCCAAGCCCCATAAACCATCTGAGGGAAACATCCTTTAGAGTAGCCAGAAAGAGCTTGAATCGGTGTGCATCAGTAGTGTAATCATAACTTCTACACAAAACATCAAACTCAAAGAGGAAAGTATCTGGGTCCTCTATTACCAAGCCATAAAATACTGGTAATGCTGATGGTGGTATATTTTTCAACACAATGGCTCTGGCTTGATCAGTAATAGGGAACTCAAAGGTTCCATGTTCTAGATCATCTGGTGGTGCGTCCCCCATTGTTCAGAAGGCCCCTTCTATAGCTACAGAAGATGATGGTGATGATGAATTTGATGGAGATGTAAGGGTAGTGTTTACTCTTTCAACAATCCCCTCAATAATTTCAGCAAAACCACCAGTATCTTCTCTATCTTGAATGTTTGAAGGGATGAATCTTCCTTGGTTATCTCTTCGCCTCCGCATACAGTAAATTTAACTTTGTATGGCCATGACCCTACACAATGTTAGTAGCTTGATGTTGAAAAAGGTGGTTTCTAACAATCCTAATACTTAAGAAGGGAAATTTAACTATGAAAATTGCAAAAATGGGTCTATGAAGTTAGCACCATCCCCAACAATGGTGCCAAAAATGTAGAGTCTAAGTTAATGTTTTGTAAACTTGGTGAAAGTCACTCAATTGAAAGGGTCAACAAACTGAATAGTCCACTTGACACTACTTAAGACTACATTATATTATCAACCAAGGAGCGTAAGCTTATGATGGTGCCACAAGATATATGCCTTCATGGACTCAAACTACTCAAACTAACCTGCTAAATTTATTCTAGTTGCTAGAAACTCATAAAAATTATAAAACAACAAAAGTAAAACTAAACCTTAGTTGCTACAGGTACCTACAATAATGACTCTATTGAACTATTCCTAATGAAATTAAACTAAAAACCTGATTAAGATTACTGCAACATCTAAACTATCCCCCAGAGTGTCATTAATAGTTATTCCATGCATGTTCCTAGGTATTCACTCATAATAAACAAGAAATATAATCTATAATTTATAAGTAACAATAAACTGATATAAACTATTACCAAAAATGAATAACTGAAAGATGAAGTGGAGAGCGATACCTTGAGTGGCTTGCTCAAGCAACTGTTCCCACTTAACTGAGCACAATTTGACTAGTAGATCTCACACATCTCATGAACTGGACTTCATTTATTGCATAAAGTAAAGGATTACAAAAAATATCACAAACTGGATTTAACCATTCTATAGATTCATGTTTCAATTGGAAAATAACAAATAGTACAAACTTTGTAAATCAACCAACTAACTAAACTACAGACTCAACCATCAGTTATATACAAACTAAGGGAGTCTTTATTGAAAGTAACAACTAAAACCGAAATAATTAATTCCACTTCCAAATATCTAGAGTGTAGTTTTAAGATTTGGACTTATTCAATCTATAATTGAAAAGAAAGAGAATCCTAAAAAGAACATAACTCTACCAAACAGATTACATTAAATCATACGTCCATCTGTCAAAGTTCCAAATCAAATACAACCTCTTCTTCAACATTTTATTAACTGTCATGACAACACGTGCTCTATCTTCATGAATTCCTTCAGCTAATAACCACCATGTTCAAATGTTTCTGTAGCATCCCCTGTTCTAGTATTCAACGCTCCTTTTGCTACAAGTTCATCCCGCAATGGTTGCACATCATGGTTCCTCTTTTTGCTACAAATAGGTTAGTTCCATATAATATGCACACAAGGATAACCATTAGATTAAAACATAACTTTCCATCAACATTTCCATGCATATATTCATATAAACCACTTAATGCTAATATATTAAACTATAATTCCATCATCATGCTTTTAGGTCTTAGGTTTGTATAATAGATAAAAAAAGGATAATATAATATGGATTATAGTCAGGAAGTATGTTCAAAAGGTATCTCAAAGTCTGATAAAACCAACATAAAATAAACCATTATTTGGACCTATCAGAAGCTATAAAAAAAATGCTGAAATAGGAGTAGCCATAATTTCCCACAATTTAGAGAGAGGAAGCAAAAATTCTTGATCCGTTCCAAATCTTCCACCAAAGGTTTTAAATTTCAATAGCAAAGGAGCACTAGAAAAAGAGGTGATTAGTCAATTCTTTGCATTTATTACAAAGGAAAAAAATAGAAGTCCCCTATAATCCTCTTTTCCTTATATTTTCCCAATTCAAGAATTTATTTTGGAATAAAAGCCAAATGAACATATTGCACTTATGCCAACTAACTTTATTCCAAATATTTTTCACCAAGGGAAAAAATGGTTCCCACTTTTTTAAAATTATAAAAATTGATATCCAAGAGACAAGAGTAAGAACCCTTAGTGTTAAAGCCCCAAAATAAGATATTCGGCTCCTCTAGAGAACAACATGGTGATTAAAAAGGATAAATGACAACAAATTCTAACTTATGGTAGATCCACCTAGGCCAACTTTGGAGTCAAGTCATTGATAAACCATTGACCACCCAACAAAGGTAGTGCACTTGAAGTTCACAAATTTCAACCATCCCACTTCTAAAAAACCCTTACTCAAGGGTTGAAGCAAGGGGAAGAGAAATCAGGAGAGGATGGGTGTCCCAAGAATCTGAGAGAGCATTATTACCCTTACTAATCATCCAAAAAATACCTCTCTTAATTATTGATGCTCCCCTTCGGATTGTAGACCAAATCATAAAACCCTTCCTAGCTAAATCCATCCAAGAAATTTCTTTTCTTGAATGACACCAAAATATTTGTAGTTGAGAATTATTTCCTATGGCAGTCGAGGATTTTTGCACCATCGCTAAAATAGTTTAATAATAAGGGCCCAACTATTTAACTTTTCAGTCCTCAGACCGAGACCCTCATTCTCTTTAGGATAACACACATGATCTCAACTTACCAAGATTTATTTGTGATTAACCAAATTTCCAAACTAGAAGAACTGTGTAGGCAAAGCATCATACGTCTTAAGACTTTTGGGGGTTGATAAGAGTAAAAACCTGTAAATAGGGAGTGCTTACAAGTTCGAATTAAGAGTCAACCATTTAGAAAAAGACAACCATCAAAAGGTCTAGTGGTTAACCCTTGATCAAAATATTTCAAGAATATTTTTCCAATGTAGCATGGTCAAGTTTCTCACAAAAAGAGGAATTCCTATGTAGTTGACAAGAAGAGCTCAAATTTTAAAATGAAGGATATTGGCTATCCTTTGTTGAATAGGATTTGGAGCATTAAAAACATTAAAAATTATGATAATGACATTTCATTCATTAATTTATTGGCCAAAAGAAAAAAAGTAAATGTTTGAGATATTTTTGAAATTAGCCACTTCCTTGATTTTAGCTAATCCCATCAAAGTCATGTCATCAACAAATTTTAAATGAGTTTGAGGATCCAAAATTTGATTCTATTCCCAATCTTGAATGAACCCTATACATTGGAACTACTTTATCAATCTACCCAAACCCTCCATCATTAAAATAAACAAAAAGGGAGAGAGAGGTTCCCATTGTTGTAGAACCTTGGAAGCCATGAAGAGATCATAAGGAACACCATTAATCAACACAAAAAATTAAGTTGAAGAAGCATAGCTCATAACTCATGCCACCCACTTAGAGTAAAAAATAAAGGCTAGAAGAATACACTGAAGGAAAGAGAAACTTACTCTATCATAAGATTTGGACATATCAATTTTAATGAACATATATTTGACTTTAGAAGAAGCCATGGAATGGACCACCTTTGATACCACAACAATCCCATAAAAAAATTACTAGAATTTGACAAAGCCTCCTTGTTCAAGAGAGATTAAAGGATCGAAGAAATTTTTGAGACAATCTACAATGATCTTGGTGATTATTTTATAAGTAATATTATAGAGGGCAATGAGTCAGAAGTTATCTAAAGAATTGGCACCTTCTTTTTTAGGAATAATATAAAAAAATATAGAATTGACTGCCTTAAGCATCTATTTATTATTATGAGACTCTCTTACCACTTTTAACATATCAAATTTTATAACATCCCAAAACACCTAGAAAAATTCAATGGGGAAGCCATTGGGCCTAGGAGACTTGCCTTTTTTCATTTGAAAAACCACTGTCTTTAGCTCCTCAATAGATACAAGATCAAGGAGCCTGGCCATGTTCATAAATTCAAAAAATATAGAAGGGATGTAATCGAGAACTTGACACTCCTCTTCCAGACACTTGGCTCCTTTCTCACCGAATAATGAGGAAAAGTGCCAAACAAATTCTATTGAAATATCCTAGAAAGAATCAAACTAGTCTTCTTGATTAGAAAGAATAGAATATAACACATTTCCTCTTCTACACTCTTTGAAAAAGTCAAGGAAAAAATAATTATTCTTATCTCCTTCTTGAAGCCAATCGATGTTGGTGTGTGGTGACTGATCATGCTATACTGTATAGCCCATGGTATAGTGTACACCCTGGCATGTATCCTAATTTTTCGTGTCGTCACCGAAAAAGGGAAAAATCAATGAAAAATGAAAAATCCAATTTTGTAGAACCCAAAATCTAGAAGCTTCTAAGCTTGTTTAAAAGTGGTTTGGATGGGTGTTACAGTATGATGAAAAACATGATTATTCGCAAGATTGTAATAAGTTTTGCACTAGATAATAAAAGTATTGGATGGCTGCGGTTTGGTGGATGTAGCCCAGATTGGGTGAACCACGTTAAATTCTTTGTGTTATGATTTATTCTGTGTGTGTTTTTAGTTTCTCTGTTTATTAATTAAATCTGCATTTAATTTTTAGATATCTGCCTTTCTAACCCTAATAGATGTGAGATTTTTGTTTCCAAAAAATTTCTTCCGGTAGCTCCCACTCAGAAAACTCCTTTGTCAAATTATTCTCTTCCTATAGCAGAGCCACCAACATACCATGATCTCTAATAAGAGAAGTAACTTATCCATATTGGATTGAATCTAGTTTTTTACTTTTAAAAATATTTCCAAAGGAGAATATATTCCATCTTTTGAGATTTGATTTAAAAAATTTAGCCTCTTAAAGAAGGAATACATAACTTTACCAAAATTTGGTTTCTATTCCAACCACCAACTTTCAACAAGCTTGGTCAAATTTGCATCCCAAATTCACATAAGATAAAAATTAAACAAATCCTCCTTGGGGAGATCAAACAAAGATGAGAAGAATTTTATTGTCCAATGGTTGGAACCTTTCCACTCCAAAATTTTAGAATGATAAGCCCAACTATTGGCAAACTAGAAGTCTAAAACAAGGAACCTGTCTAAACTTTTAGAAACAACTTCATCCTAACACCTTCTATCACTCCAAGTGAATAAACCATTGCTTGGATTTACATCCAACAAATTGAGGAAGGGAGAATTTTCCCTAAACAAAGAGGAAGATGGACCTAGCCTACTTGTACCTCCTAGTTTGTCATCTAAGTTGCTAATGAAATTGAAATCTCCAACAATAATCCAACATAAAGAAGGAGCTAAAGAGCCTATATTTCTGATATGGGACTAGAACAAAACCTTACTTGAAAAATCTAAAGGAGCACAAATATTGGAGAATAAAATAGATTCCCTGATATAAAAGTTATCAACTGCCAAAAATAAAGAGCTTCTACTTGCAACCCACCATCTCGATATGAGTTTGCATGGATCCCATAAGTAGGCAATACCACTAGCCATACCTTGAGCACCAATATATTGAAATTGACCTTTATTCCAAATCTTAGAGCCAATACTAGCCATTTCTTCAACAAAGAGTTTTGTTTCTTGAATAATAAAAATATCAAGAGAATCCTCACAAATCAAATTCTTGGTAGCCTTTTGACAAAGAATGCTACCTATCCCCCTAGAATTCCAAGAAATATCAATTATTTTTTAGTACATAAGTGAGAATCTAGTGTCTTGATAACACCAAATTCATTTAGTGACTCACCTTTCAATTTCACATTCTCGTGATCCTTTTTCCTTCCAGCCTTGGTATTTTTTTATTTCCTCCTTTTTTAATGTTTTTCTATTGCAATCATAATAGTGGTAGTCTTATTTTTGTTGTCATCTCTTACCTTAAACACAAGCCTTGGATCTATAGAATTCTGAACAATATTTTCTTCCATTTGAATATTTTCCATCCTTGTTTCTTCAACTTTTGCAATAGATAAACCCTCTTTCTCTTGTGGGATCTTTGGTTGAAACAAGTCCTTTTCATTTGAGGCATTCTAATTTGGAGATCCCAATACCTCGAAAACCAAAGGAGGGTCTAAATAAAGTGTTACAAATCTTGATTATTTAAAATTGATACCTTATTGAGAAAGAATATCGTCTTGCTCCATTGACTCAATCTCCTCAAAGCTTTCTAGAATATCAAATTTATTATTCATAAGAATAAATCCATCTACATTTTATTGATTTGGGTGGATAGGATTCTTTCTTTTTTCCATTGGATTAACAACTTAAGAATTAGTGGAGGAATGCACTTAACAAAAAAAAATCAATGGAGGAATGTACAGACTTGAGTTCCAACTTTGAAAAATTTCATTGAAGATGTTTGTATTCATGACAAGTATGAAAATGAAAGGGAAGGGATTTGTAATTGACATATTAGATCTAGCTCATATTCCCTAATCTAATTTCCAAAGGGTCTAGAATAAGGTTATTTAGATTTATTTCAACACAAATGTGAGCATAAATAGCTAACTTTCTATATAGAGTTTGATGAGATGGGCCCAAAGGTTTTCCAATGATTGTAACTATTGATTGAAGGATATCATGTCTCCAAAATTACATTAGAAGCCTAGGAAAACAAATCCAAACAAGAATTCTTCTAGCCAACTCCTCCATCGAATCAAACTGCACATGCCACAACTTAATAAACAACCTCATTTGATTATGAAAATATGGACCTCTCTCAAAGATCATGTTTTTCAATATGTCATTTTGGTAAACACCACCATAAAATAGCCATTTGTAGCTAATATAATCTGATTTCTCATTTTAGATTCTAATTTTTACAATTCCAAAACTCTAGAAATTGAAGATAAATTCAAAGACCCATGAACTTACAGATTAAAGAATGCTAAAAAAGGTAGAGGACGTCATCTATAATTGACTAAGAATTGATAACTATCACAAAATGGTCTTTAATTTTCTCCAAACACCCATTGGGGTTTGAGTGGTTCAAAACTTGATTCTCAGATCTAGCTTCATTGGTTGCATGCAAAAGAAAATTGACAACTCTATCATGCCCACCACCAAAAGATTCCTCCAAATTGATAATATCCTTGTACGAGGGGTTACGAGGGTCCTAACCCTTGCTAGACTCCATACAGCCTGCCACAATAAATCAACAACAAAGGAAGTCCAAAAAGAATTAAATAAAATGGAGAAGAACAAAAAAAATTGCCAAAACCTCCACCTACCATGCCATAACAGACCAAAAGAAGTCACTAATCAAGAAAAAATTGCACAAAACTCTCACCAAGCACACAAACTCCCAAGACAACACAAAATTAGAGAGGAGAGCAAGGGAGGGTTCATGGCTAAGCCATGCAAGCCTATGTGACCCAACAAACCCTCATTGCACAACTAGAATCTTCAAGTGTCATCCTCCACCTTAAGCAATGTTATTAGATCATTCTATAAAAACACAAAGGTATTTTGGGTTGAAGTATTTTATTTCCTCTCATATGGGAAGATTCCATTTCATCAATTTTTTGTTATGGATCAAATCTATCCCCCAAGAAGCCAATAGGAAGTGAACCATAGTAAAATCTTTATGTAAATATGAGGAAATAAATTGCTACTGAGGTTTCAAAAAGAAACTAGGTCTAATGGTGTTTATATTAAACTTATAACCATATAACCAATGCCAAAATAAAATGATGAGGTCTTAGTTACTAAGACTAAGAAATGAAATAAATGAGAAGGAATAATGAGCTTATCTAAATTTTGATTTGATGTTGATTTTAACCTCATTGATTGCTTGATATGTTGTGATATAAGATCAAAGTTTGAGAACTAGATATAGAACAAAGATTAGGGACTTGAGATAAAGAACCTCCAAAGTTTGCATTATTTAGGACATAATAATGCTAAGTGGCCTAGTCTTGGAATTTGTTGTGCCATGTAACCTAATTTGACTTGTATGACCTTGTTTGGAATTGATATGATGTCCAAAAATATACTTGCCTCTCTTGTACCTATTATTTAAGCATATGATTGTATTGTGAGGCTTGTTGTAGGGCATAAGGAAGACCATCAATGTCCTTAATATCAATCAATCTTATTTGTCAATGTACAAAGATAAAAAAACATGCCAAGTAAATGTGCAAATGCTAATGCAAATTAAGACTGTGACTAAGATTGACAGTGACTTTAAAATTGTTGTGTTGTGATTGAGTATATTCTATATGATGTTTGATGCTAATATGTGATAATCCTAATCTCGTAGGAAATATCTTAACTACATGTTCCTAGACACTCAACTTGAAATTTTTGGTACATGGACCAACAAGATAACAATCATATTTTGAAAAAATAAATGAGATAAACTATGTCATATTATATGATCTAGTCCAACAATTTAATTATGTCACGAGACATAATTCCATATTAAAAATATTAAAATAAAGATTGATAAATATATATCTAATATCTAATAATAACTAATAACATATGATTAATAATAATATGTGAAGTAATTAATATGCTAAATAAAACAAAATAAATATCAACACCATACATTTACAACATCCACTCAAGACGAATAAAAAATTAAAATATTCAACCACATGAATAGAAATTCTTTAAATTTTTTTTACATCATCAGACCCATGAATAAATCATGGGTGGTTATTATTGTTATCTCACGATCCAGTTTTCTTATTTGTTGAATGAGGTGCCTAAATACGGCTCCTTTAACTGGCGATTGGACGTTACAGATTCATTCTAGTCTTTGAAGTTAATCTAGGCCGTTCCGTACACCAGATTTTTGCACCACTTTAACGCTCACCGTTATGAGGAACTCTCTTTGAACTCCAGCAATGCGTGCAGGGGGATATACCCTAGCGAATTATGGGGGAAATTGGAATAATGATTAGAAGAAGGGTTAATAATGATTGTAAGGGGACTTTCGGTTTAAAGTGGAATATTTGTTCCCTTTTGGGAAGTGGGTGGCTTCATTATTACTAGTCATAGTTTTAAGTACATTTTATTTGACTATTTTTTATCTAGTCGAACAAAATAAAGGTACTTTTTATATTAAAATATTCAATTGTGGAAAATTAAAAATGCTAGCATTAAATTCTTTTGAATAAATGGAAGTGTGCGTTAGTTCAAATCATACATAAAAAACTTGCTATTAACTAGTACTTGCATCAGGAGGGGTGCAAGGGTTACGCTGATAGAAAAATATATAGAAGTAAGCATGGAAAGGAAGTGTAGCATTATGGGTAGGTTACAGTGTTGGTGTGTAATGGGTTAATCAAAGAGGTGTGTAAGAGCGAGGGAGAGGGGGGTAAGGAGATAGAGATAGAGAGGAAGATATAGATGATATTGAGATGGAGAATGAGAGGGGTATAGAGAGGAGAGGGAGAGATAAAGAGAGAGAGAGGAGAGAAAGATACAGAGATGGAAGAGATAAATATATGGAGAGAGGAAGAGAGAGGGATAGAATGAGAGACAGAAAGATAAAGATTAGGGGTAGAGAGAGATGGAGAGATGGAGAGATGGAGGTAGAGGAAGAGGTGATAAAGGAAATATGGAGAGATGGAGATTGATAGACACAAAGATATCTATATAGAGGTCTAGAAAGAGGGAGAGGGAGAAAAAGGGATTAACTTGGATGGATAGAGAGAGAGAGCTGTGTAGAGATAGAGGGGGAGAGGGAGAGGAGATCTAAATAGATAGAGAGATAGAGTGAAGGGGATAGATAGAGAGACATACAAATAGAGAGAAGTAGAGATAGAAAATTGGAGATGGGAGATAGAGGGAATGAGAAATAGGGTAGATAAAGAAAGGCAGAGATATGTAGGACGAGAAACAAAGATATAGAGATATATGAGAAGATAAAAGGAGAGAGATAGTGATAGAGAGATAGATAGTAGAGATATGGAAGGAGAAAGGTAAATATAAAGAGATGAATAGTCTAGATAGGGAGGGAGTGATGGAAAGAGAGATAAGGATAGATAAAGAGGGGGAAGGAGAGAAAGGGAGATATGATTCTTTTCCTCTCTCCTCTCCTTTATCTCTATCTCTCTTTCACTCTCTTTGCCTTGCTCTCTCTCTCTCTCTCTTTGTTTCACTATTTATATGTCTCCCATCCCCTCTCTCTCATGTTTTCTATCTTCCTTTTTCTTTCTTTATCCACCTCTTTGTCTTTCTTAATCTCCATTTTTAAAAAAAATGTCTTCCCTTCTGTGTATCATATATTTAATACATATTATTTAATATAATAGTATAGATTTTATTTATAGCTTAAATAACAAATGTATAAATATTAAATGTATAATATAACTAGCAATTGCACTTTAGGTGTGCAATGGGGTACGCCGAACAATTAGGAAAATAGATAAAGGGAGACATGGATGGATGGATAGAGAGAGGGAGACATGTCTAGAGATAAAGGGGGAGGAAATAGGGGTGGAGATGAAGATAGAGTGAGAGAGGAAGAGGGAGACAAATAGATAGAGAGATATAGGGAGAGGGAGAGGGAGAGGGAGAAGGAGACAGAGATATAATTGAGAGAATTAGAGATAGATAAATAGAGATGGAGAGAGGGAGAGAGTAGGGAGAGATACAAATATATGGGAAGAGAAAGAGAGAGATGAAGATATATGGGAAAAGAAAGGGGGAGAGAGATAGAGATAGAGATATATATAGGGGGATAGGGAGGGAGAGATGGGGAGAGATAGAGAGGGGGGAGAGGTTGAGGAGAGAGGGAGAGATAGGTAGAAGAGGGAGAAAAAGAAGAGGGGGAAAGAGGAAGAGAAATACATAGAGAAGGGGAGGGAGAGATAGAGATATATAGAGGAAGTGGGACATGGAGATATAGAGTGATATAGATGGTGAGATAGACTGAATATAGAGATAGAGATATAAGGAGATGTAGAGAGAGGAGGAGAGGGAGAGAGTGAAAAATAGAGAGGGAGAGAGAAATAGGGAGATAGAGAGAGGGAGAGCTAGAGATATATGGGAAGAGAAAGAGAGAGATAGAGATATATGAGAAGAGAAAGTGAGAACAAGGTAGAGATAGAGAGATAGGGGATAGGGAGGGAGCGAGGGAGGGAGAGATGGAGAGAGACAAAGAGAGGGGAGAGATAGAGAGGAGGGAGAGAATGGTCAATGAGGGAGGGAGAGATATAGATAGAGAGAGAGAGAGAGAGAGAGAGAGAGAGAGAGAGAGAGAGAGAGAGAGAGAGAGAGAGAGAGAAGGCAAGGGAAAGATAATTTATTTTGTAGTATATAAAATATATATATTATAACATAACATATGTTATTATAAATATTAATATTGTGATTTGGAATTGCTAAAATATATATAATATACTTATAAAGTATAATTATTAATAAAATATAATTATAATGTAAATAATATACACTATTAATAACTATAAATAATATAATATAATATATTTTATAAAAACATATATTATAAATCAATATAATAAATAATATATTAATATTTAATTTTAATTTAAATACATTGATTAATAAATGTTAAAATTTATTGTTTAGATAAATATAAAATTTTACATAATAATGTAAAATTTAAAATAAAATAATATATTACAATTTATTAAGGTCCCTTGCTCAACGTGTGCTGTCGCGCTGACATTTCTCCATTGCTGGATCAACTCCGATATGGCCCATTCTACAGTGGAGGACGTGTCCGTTCCTACAGTGAAGAGATTCATTTCGTAGATTAAATAAACACAACCATAAATAATTTATTGCTCATTTATCTTGTCCGCTCACAGCAATAATTAAAGAAAAAACATTGCGTTTGTCAAGGCAGTGAAATAGTAAACCTAAATGTGCAGTGAAACAGTAAACCGAAATGCACTCATTATTAGGATCTTGGCCATAATTTTCATTTTAATAAACATACACTAAAACTCTTATCGAACCCTTCTTTTCAGGCTAACACCTTGCCAAATTGGAGCAGTGGAAACTCAATACCGACGAGAAAGAGTTTGGAGGACCGACAACCAATAGCGACGGGGAAAGCAGCCAAAAACGGCAAAAAAAGCCAAAAAAATGTTAGATTCACTTTATTGTTTTGCATTGATACGGACGGTGCGTCGATGAAGGTGCATTAATAGCAGCGAGAAAGTAAAGCGGACGGCGTCAGAAATGGTGATGGCATGAAAAGGTGGACAAAATATCAAACGATGGACAAACATTCATTCGTCTCCAGCCTTTTCCTCACCGTGAATTTTGTAAATTAGCTTGCTCTAATTCATAGTGGATACGCCTTCGGCGTAAAATATATTAATTTTATTATATAATAATACTTAAAAAATATATGTAATAATTTAAATTATTTTAAATTAAAAATTTAATTGTTAAATTGAACTTTAAATAAAATATCGTATATAATAATAAATAAATATATTCAATTTTGATATCAAATTTAGCTTCAAAATTTACTTTGAACTTTAGTGGATGCTATAATACCTCTCTCTAAAAAAACAATTAAATTATTATTTTTTTCTAAAATTATTTAAATATTAAAAAATGTAAAAAAAAGTATTTTTTAAATTTTTTTTATATGTTTAGTTAATAATATATATTTTTTTAATTTTGCTTTTCATTTTAATCTGTAATTATTTTTAAGAATGTGAAAAGGGCAAAAAAATTAATTTGTTTAGAAATAAGAGATGCCAGGGTTGTGGCGGCAGCTTGGATCTAACCTCCTCATCGGTCTCATCCACCACGTGGCTTTCCCGCTATGGAAGAGACTCACATTTTAATATTTTGCAAGGTGGTAACTCACGATTGGCATGGACAACTTCCATTATGGGGGAGTTATTTCTTGACCGAGCCCACATTTGCACGATAAAGATAGATCCTTTTTCGAGATAGAAGGATTGGATTTTTCAGTTATTTTTAAATTTTGTAAGGTTTTTCGAGCGTTGTCGGTGGCTAAGCCGCTCTTCATCAATGTACACAGAATTTCGTTGCATTTGCACATGGTATTGTGAACTTATAAAAAGGCAGCAAATTTTGACAAAAAGCCATTGGACGGGCATGGCATTCGGGTCTGCATAGACAAAATATTAAAATTGAAAAAGCGCTAAAGCATACGAGGATATTAAATGCGTATCAACAGACAAATATTACTGTCTTTTTTTGGACAGAATTTACCTTGTTTTTAAGCTAAATTTACCAGACAAATGAGAGGTTTTGTGGTTTGAATGAAGCGGTTACAAGTGTGAGACAAGTTTTGACTCAAACTGTATTCACAATATATATAGCCTATTTTCACAATATATATAGCCTATTGGCCAATTAATCATAGGTAAAATTTTTGTACTCAAATTATCTTAGTTGTTGTAGTTTATGTGCATTGACTTTATTCATAAGAGATGCATTAAAATTAAGCACCTAACAATGTTGAAATCATTTGTGAATATAATAGTTAACAAGAAGTTTGATCATTCAAGTTACATAAATATACAATGAAGATATTTTGATCTAATGCATGCATGACAACCCATACAAGATCCTAAATTGGAAGTTATATCCAAAGCTCTAATTTGAATACAAACAAAATTTATTGTGTACATACAAATTGGAGCATATAGGAACAAGCTAAAATAATATTAACATATTATACTCACAATATATGCTACACTCAGATTAATCATGAGGATTAGCAAACATTTATGAAAACAAGAAAATGACTCACTAATACCAATCCTTGTTGCACCAAGTCTATGTTGGTTGTGTTCAAGGATGATGGACTTGATGATGTGTGATTGCTTTTGCCTATAACATAACATTGCATTTCACAAAGTTTTAAAAATGGCTTGGGTTGCATCAAATTTATAGATTTTTGGATGAGAAATTGGATGGATAGAATCAATTTGAGGGATCAAGGGCTGAAATTGGTTGAGAGGATTGAGAGAATGAGGAGACGACATGTTTCTCAACTTGGTTTGTAAGGATAAAGGAGGCCAAGATCAAAGGAAAATCAATGGTTGAGGTTTCCCTTGGAGAAAGTGGATGGGTGAGATAAAAAATGGTATTTTGGTGCACCTTGGGAGTATGGATAAGTCCTTGAATCGTGTGACATGTAACAATATGCATATGACATGTACAAAGGCCCATACCCTATGTAAAAAGGCCCATACTATTGCAAGTATGAATGAGTTTGGTGGTGTTGTCATTAATGTTATCATTGATGTCAACATAGTATAGGTTATTGTAGAGAAAGAAAACAAGTGATTGCAGGTAGTGCATGTATAGTTGAGATATTGTTGAGATGTTGTGAGTACATGGAGCTATCTTTATGGTGTTGCAAGTGTGCTAATATGATGAGTTACCAAGTGCTTTTGAGAAAATTAATAAATAGTGAAGACAAAATTGTGTGTGTGTTCAAAATATGCTCTGGTATGTGCTCCACATTTCTTTTGTGTTGATCATATGCTTGTGCGGATCTGAAGTGTTGTTTAAGGGAATCGTTGGGTGATATATCCTGGATTACAACCTCTAGGCCGATGAAGAGTGAAAGTTGAGTTCACCAATTTGTGAACTAGTTTGGTAGAGTTGTTTGTCTGTGGAATGGGAGAAATGTATCTGCTTCGTAGTCCTCCATTGGTTTGTGTTTGGTCTTGCAGATATGGAAGAAGGCTTGTAATGATGCTATTTGTGCTCTATCAAAGGTGTTTGTGGTTTGGTGCTCTGGAAGACTAGTTTCAGAGTTACTCTGTGTGTCTGTATACTCTAGATGGACTAATGGAAAGTGTTTTGTGTATGAAGGTTGTTGCAGTAGCTGTGGATGAATCTGAAGGCATCTAAGATGTGTTCCAGTGTATGGTGAAGTGTGTTATGTGGTTTGCATGTTATCTTCTTGTTGCAGAAGCATGTACTTCAAAGTTTATTGGTGCTTTCACTAGCTTTGGCTGACCTGGTGTTTACACGTCATGCGAAGGATAAGTATCAATTAAGGAAGCATGTGATTGATCTAAGATATTGTTTTGGGTCCTAGTTAAGTGTTGGTTTGGTCCACTCTCATTCTCTTCCACAACAAGAATGTTGAGTTGCTGACCTAATTTGAATTTGTAAAATGAAGTGTGTGTAGCCGACCTTGGAGAAAGTTTCTAAGATTGAAGACGGTATAAATATAGGACAAGGTGTTAAGGAGTGAACACCACAAGTGTGAGAAGAAAGGTAGTCACGAGAGATTGTGCGAAAGTGAATCAAGGCAGCGAGAACTTCAATGTGTTAGACTCTTGAAAACAATGAGCTGATGATGTCTGCAATTCTCTGATCAAGGCTATAGATGTGTGCAAATTGCTATGGTGGATTTTCTATTATCTTTCTTTATCTGTAGGTAGTGAGCCTCCTTTTTGGATAGTGAGTCTTATATGTAGGCATTGAGCCTCCTATCTAGATAGTGAGTCCTATCTTGGGCAGTGAGCCCTTTGGTAGTGAGCCTGTTTGTAAACGGTTTTGCAATTACTCTTATATTGTGAGTTAATCCTCATTGTGGTTTTCCATGTAAATATGGTGTTTCTTGTGTTGATATTGCTTTTTGTTATTTGCACTTCATGCTCATACTTAATAATAGATTAAAGTGGATGTGGAGTTAATAATTGTTTGAGATTTGTGAATAAGATTGGTGACAACTAATTCACCCCCTCTCAGTTGTCTTGTGCATTTCAACAATTGGTATCAAAGCTTTGGTTCCTTGAAGAAGAGCTTAACCACTTGAGATAGATCCGATGGCACACAAATTGACAATCCCTGTGTTTGATGGATCTGACTATAGTTTTTGGAAAGTGTAGATGAGAGGTTACCCGATCTCTCTTGGTTACAAGAATTGGAAAGCTATTGAGACAAAATATGTTGAGCTAACAAGTGGTCCTTCTTCTACAGATGAGATTTCTGCCTATGAAGAAAATGAAAAAGCAAGGTATGCAATCTATACTGCTTTATCTAAGACTGAGCTAACAAAAGTTATTTCATTGGGCACTGCTTATGAAGTTTGGGAAAATTTGAAAGATATCTATGAAGGAAATGATATAGTCAAATTATCAAAGAAGTTAACAGCTAAGTGCAGATATGAGAACTTGAAAACGAAAGAAGGTGAAGACATTGCAAGCTACTTTTAGAGAGTTGACATTGCAGTAAATGAAGTAAAAAATCAAGGTGGTACTTTGACAGATGAAGATGTAATGGAGAATATTTTGATGACCATACCAGAGAGTTACAGTGATAAGGTCTTAGCCATTGAGGAAGTTTATGATCCCAAGAAATTCACTAAAGAACAACTATTTGGCAGCTTGACCACATTTGAAATGAGGAAATTTGGAAAAGAAAAGGAGAAAACAAAAACAACCTTCAAAGCAACAAATATAGAAGATGATCCGAATGGTGATAGTCCAGAGGAGTTGGAAGCAAATCTTACAAGGAAATTGAAGAAAGGTACTGACAAGTACAAAGGTATGTTACCTTTTAAATGTTTTAGTTGTGGAAATATTCATCACTATGCTTCAAGATGTCCAAATAGTGCCATACACAAGAAGAGCAAAGACAATAAAGATGAAATGGACAAAAATTTCAAGAAATTATATTATGTTCAAGAAGATGTTGGAATTTCTGATGATGAATCTGATATTGAGGGTGATAATGATGAATGATTGTTTCTAGCCTTAGAGAATAAATCAATGTCTACTAACCATGGAAGATGTGCAATGGAATGTGGTCCAGAAAACAAGAAGGAAGAGATGGAAGGTACTCTGATTATTGCCTTTCATGCTAGACAAGATGAAGATTATTGGGTAATTGACAGTGGCTACTCAAATCACATGACTTGAGACAAAAGTAAGTTTACTAAACTCGAAAAGTATAATGGAGGATTAGTCATGTTTAGATATGATTTTGGTGCAAAGATTGTTGGAAAATGAACAATTAGTTTTGATGGAAAACACAATACTAATGATGTCTATTATGTTAAGGGATTAAGGCATAATCTCTTGAGTGTTGGACAAATGTGTAGCAAAGGATTTGTTGGCCTCCTACAATGATTTCATAACTAAGCCTTTACAACCATGATTCAAAGACTGGACATATAACCTGAATAGCTATTCAATCATCATGAAGGTGCATTTAACTTTTCAACCCATGGACGTGAACTTGAAATGGGTCAGCACAGTATGTGCACTAGGGGCTCAAGTAGTCATTGCACTCTACAGCTAAGAAACACAATACTGAAAGTAAATTGCTTAAAAGGAAATGAAGAAAATCTTGAATATCAACCAACAACTATGCTAAGCTGAAATGCAGAGCAAGAATGAAAATATGAGTGACAAACAAGAGACTACTCTGTTTGCTTTGGCTGCAGGAACAGTAACAAAATGGAATTCTAGTGGATGTAGGAACAATCGATGCCAGATTTCTAACTAAGTGCTAAACAACAAGTAATACTAAACTAATGTTAAACTAAGAAGACATATTACTCACCAAGTGGGCCCCCTTGGATAAGGATCCTCTAAACTAGCAAGAACTCAGATGCTCGAACTCAGAACTTTATTTTATTCATTGTAAATCATGCATACAAAGAGTAATGTATTTGTATTACTGAAATTGGAGAATGAGAGTACAATGTCAAATCGTGCAACCTCCAAAGAAGGAGCATCAAATCATTATTTATACTACAGCTAAACAAGGAAGTCAACTCCATGACTGGGAGGATACCATTTAGGGAAAATAGGGGAAAGTGGAGCGATGATAGTTACACATGCATGAAATTTGGTCAAACATGCAAGTCAAATGCAGATCCAACACAACAGTAACACCCATGCATGCTCGATCATTAAGGTCCACTGCAAGGTGGTTACGTTCAGTTGCATGAAATTTTTTTGCTACCGGCTGCCTTTGACTTGGAGCGATTTCTTAGTTGGAGATTATGGTGCATGCCCAACTAGCGGTGTCTTCCTTAACTTGGTGTATTAAATTTGCATGTCAAGGTTAGTACGCATAATAACTACACATCCATAACCACTCTAAGAACCATTCATTAATCATATGCAAAATCAATATAGATAACCCACATGTTATGCCAAATATCATTAAAGCTTGCAGAGATAGGATAATATCAAATGTCAATGGTTTGAGGGAAACATTATGCCAATACCAAAACTTAAGCATTAAATTCCATGACATCTATGAGAAAATAGACTAGAGATTCTACCCAAAACTAGACTGAAAACTAGGCTCATCACTCCCCCCAACCTAATTTTTTGCTAGTCCTCCAGTAGGGGAAGAGTTGTTCTTCTGCTTGGTCAAAGTTCTAAAATTTGCAACTGAGACTTGTCCAACATCAGTGGCTGCAGTACATGTGTCAGGGTCCCAATAGAATCCTCCCAATATGTCAAACCTGTTCCATCTCTGCCTCTCTGCACCAATGTCATACTGGTAGAATCTAAAATTTGGCACGGGCCGCATGAGCGTGGGTGGCAATTTCTGCATCTTTATCCTCAATCTCTTCATCCTTCTTTTGAATTTCCTCCTTCAATTTCCATTTTTCCTTTTTCCATTCTTCCTCCCTTCTTTGTATTTCTCTCCATAAATTCAAAATTGTTGCATGTACTGTAAAACTAGGAGGATTATGAATTCCTACCAGTCTTTTTGTTGATGGTGGCTCCTCATATGGCACTATTTGCATGGACTCAGGTTGTCCCCTTATCTCTTGTTGTAAGGGTGTTGTTTCTTCTTCCTTTTGCTGCAGGGACTCTTGTTCTTGTTGTGGCTACAGGAACTCCTGCTCCAGTTCTGGCTGTTGCTGCAGGACTTCATGCTGCAGGACCTCTTGCTCATGCTATAGGACCTAGCTATCCTTCCACTCGGATTTCAAATTAGTTCATTTTAAAATTTATGACATAGCCTAATATGATTTGACACATGGACAATAAGTTCACAAAATATTTACATCTTTTTTGTTCCCCTCCCCCAACCTAAATTTGGACATGTGTCCACACATGTGAGATGGCAGTGGTGATTGATAGGCAATGATGGAATTTATTTGAATACCTATACTGACGTACAATGATTAAATGAATGCACTTAAAAGATGATTAAAGATAGCAATTAATACGCACATACTTGAATGTGTGGAATATTTTATGCAAAGATCATAGATAAAGTAACGCTTGCCTTGTTGGAAATGAATTGAGCAATAAATGAAGATGAGGTGGAATGAAGTGATGGAAGAGAGAGAAAGGTGGTGATGGATGGGTGGATGGGCGGATGATGAAGAAATGGACTTCCACGTAAGTGAAAGTCTTTATTATGAAAAGTACATACCTCAAATAGGCTGAAGGAGGGACACTATGTCCACTGCCTTTGGCTACAGGAAGCTCATCTGCAGGAAGAATATCTGCAGGAATAGTGGCTACAAGAAGAGCGAAAAAAGTGTCTTGACCAAAGTAGAAGATGATGCTTCCTCCACTTCATAATGGTTTTGAATGAGATTAGCCAACACTTCATCCTCATCTTGGAGCTGCATAAAAGAGCTTCTGCCTAGCATCATAAGTTGCGCCACAGAATTAAATTCCTCAACCTCTTCACCAACTTGTGGCCATACAAAATCTTTCTCATCATGAAATGGCTGAGCAAGTGGATAAATAATTTTTTTTAGTACTCCTTCCATTTGAAATGGTCATGTCACCTAACCGACATCCAATGTATGTATCTGTAGTTGCCAACCAAGTCCTTCCAAGAATGATGGGATACCCGCCTAGTGTAGCCTTAAGAGAAAGAATCATAAAATTTGTTGGGTATTCCCAGGAGTCTAGAACTACCACAAGATCCTCCATTACACCATCAGGCGTAACAGTAAAGTTATCAGCAAGCTGCAGGATAGTAGGAGTAGATCTCATACTTGCAATATTTAGTTGTTGCAGGATGTCTTTGGTCATCACATTGATTGTTTCCCCTAAATCAATTAGAGCATTCTTCACTTGGATCTCGTTTATGACAACTACTACTATAGGACTGCTTGGGTCATTGTACTTGGGAATAGTCAATTTTCCCAGCATGATATCAGCTAGCTGGCCCACCACATGAGCTATAGTTAGGTCTCTCTTCTTCCTTCCTGGCTTCTTAAGACAAGCTTCCTTGATAGCTTTTCCATAGATTGGAACATCCTTTATGGCCTGAAATAGGGGTATCTGAACACACATATGCTTTAGCTGATCCAAGATGTCAAAAGTGGTATCCTCCTTTTCTTCTTTCTTCTTGGAAACTTCCAATCTCTGAGGGAATGGTGGTTCTTGTTCAGTCTGCTTGGCTTGAACTAGTTTAGGATTGTTAGGTGCACTTGGCTGAATAGGATCATTCATAGGCTCCTCCTCCTCTTCCATAAGAAGTTCAGTGATAATTGGCTTGGGAGGGCCTGATAGAGTAGTTCTTGAATGCAAATGGATGTCACCTACACTCACATCATATGCAGGGAATTGATTTGAATCAGTAGAGTATGCAGGTTGCTGTTGTGGTTTGTTATTAGGATTGAGTGTGGGATGAGCTGGTAGCTGAGTTAGTTTAGGTGCATTTGATCTTGGATTAGCAAGTGGAGGCATTAATTTAGGATGCTAGGGTTGAGAAGGTGGTTGCATGTAATTGGTTGTCTAGGTAGGCCATTGTTGTCCTCCTCTCCATTGATTTGTTTGCTGCTAATTTCCTGGAGGTGGTTACTAGTGCCCTTGAAATTGTTGCCAATTCCCCTGAGGTTGCTACCATTGAGGTGGAGAAATTTGATGACTGGGACAAGCGTTTGGATGGTTACTCCAAGGTTGTGGTGCATATCCTCCATAACTGGGTGGATATGGGGGCTACCATTGGTTACCAGATGAATAAGAGTTAAAATATGGCCCAACATAGGATAGTGGATCTGGTGGCATACCTTGTCTTGGAGCCCAAGGCTTCCTTTTTGCAACATAGTAGACTTGGTCTTCTTCAAATTGAATGGGCTTGAACTCAAGTGAAATCTTCCTACTTTCTAGGTTAGCTACCATCTTACATCTGCAACCCTTCTTCTTTTGTCTACAGTGAGGACAATACTCTGCCAACATCATCTTTGCCTCTTCTTGCTTCTTTTTGGCTTGAAGTGTATCTAGCTGAGTAGCTAAATTTTTGATAATATCTTGCTTGAAGTCTGTGAACAAATGAGTGATCTCCATTCTTGAAACTCCACCAATGGTTGACTTACCCATGGAAGATTGATAAGCTCTCCCTTTCTTTAAAGCTGCCCTAGAGTAATTTTGACATATTTTCTTGATATCCTCCCAAGGAACTTGGGAGATATCTCCTCCTGCCATGAGGTCCAAAGCATCGATGCAACTATCATTGATGCCTTTGAGGAAAAGCAACTTTTGTGATTCCTCATTAAGTGCATGCTATGGGGAATTTTGCAAGAAAAATAAGAACCTTGCAATGTAATCTTCCAGGCTCTCATCTTCCTTCTGTTGCATCCTAAAAATGTCACCTCCTCTCATGTCACTACCCCTGTAGTATTCCTTGTATTTCTCAAGGAATTTTTTCTTCATGTCTTCCCAAGTTTCCACAGTATCCTTTCCTAGGATCATGAACCATTTTAATGCAACCTCTTTAAAAGTGATGTTAAATAACTTAAGCCTATGGGCATCAGTAGTGTAATCATAACTCCTGTAGAGTATGTCAAACTTAAATAAGAAGGTATCATGATCTTTTTTCACAAGTCCATAAAACTTGGGGAGTGCTGAGGTAGGAATGTTCTTGATTTTGTCAACTTCATTTTGATGGGAAATGGGGAAAGGAAAAGTTGGTTGGTTTGGTATGTTCCTATTTGCATCACCCATTCCTGCTTGATGTGGTTCTAAGACAAAGGGGTTCTCAAGTTGATTTTGATCTTCTAAGGAGACTTCAAAGCTAGTCAGATTAGGATATTCATCAACAAAGGGGTGTGGATCTTCTTCTTCCTCTTCTTTTGGTAGGTTCTGGTACTCAACTAGCTGAAATGGACGAGGATTGTTAGGAAGAAATCTTCCATAAGCATCCCTTCTCCTTCCTCTATGCATGCAGTATCACTCACTAACAATTAGCTCACACAATGAATTGGTAAATAATTAGGGGGGTCATTACTTCCTAAGTGAGGATATGCTAAGAACAACTCTCAAAAAAACTACAACAAGAAAAACTACCAATGACTCCAAAAGACTTCCTAGCTTGACACCATCCCTGGCAACGACACTGAAAATGTTGGCCTCCTACAATGATTTCATAACTAAGCCTTTATAGCCATGATTCAGAGACTGGACATCTAACCTAAATAGCTATTCAATCATCATGAAGGTGCATTTAACTTGTCAACCCAAGGACTTGAACTTGAAATGGGTCAACACAATATGTGCACTAGGGGCTCAAGTAGTCATTGCACTCTACAACTAAGAAACACAATACTGAAAGTAAATTTCTTAAAAGGAAATGAAGAAAATTTTGAATATCAACCGACAACTATGCTAAGCTAAAATCTAGAGCAAGAATGAAAATATGAGTGACAAACATGAGACTACTCTATTTTCTTTGGCTGCAGGAACAATAACATAATGGAATTCTAGTGGTTGTAGGAACAGTCGATGCCAAATTTCTAACTAAGTGCTAAACAACAAGTAATACTAAACTAATGCTAAACTAAGAAGATGGATTACTCACCAAGTGGGACCCCTTGGATAAGTATCCTCTAAACTAGCAAGAACTCAGATGCTCAAACTCAAAAATTTATTTTATTCACTATAAATCATGCATACAAAGAGTAATGTATTTGTATTACTGAAACTGGAGAATGAGAGTACAATTTAAAATCGTGCAACCTCCGAAGAAGGAGCATCAAATCATTATTTATACTATAGCTAAACAAGGCAGTCAACTCCATGACTGGGAGGATGCCATTTAGGGAAAACAAGGGAAAGTGGAGCGATGGTGGTTACACATGCATGGAATCTAGTCAGACATGCAAGTCAAGCACAAATCCAACACAACAGTAACACCCATGCATGCTCGATCATTAAGTTCCACTGCAAGGCAGTTACATTCAGTTGCATGAAGAATCTTTACTGCCAGCAGCCTTTGACTTGGAGCGATTTCTCAGCTGGATGTTATGGTGCATTCCCAGCTGGCGGTGTCTTCCTCAACTTGGCATATTAAATCTGCATGTCAAGGTTAGTACACATAATAATTGCACATCCATAACCACTCTAAGAAACATTCATTAATCACATGCAAAATAAATATAGATGGCCCACATATTATGCCAAATATTATTAAAGCTTGTAGAGATAGGATAATATCAAATGTCAACGGTTTGAGGGAAACATTATGCCAATACCAACAATTAAGCATTAACTTCCATGACATCTATGAGCAAATAGACTAGAGATTCTACCCAAAACTAGACCAAAAACTAGGCTCATAAGGATTTAAGCTTGTGTTTTAGGATAATACTTGTGAGATCAGAAAAGGGTCCAGAACTATGGTAGCTATAGGAAGAAGAATATATGGAAACATTTATTAGCTTAAGGGTGTTGATGGTCAGTGTTTTGTTTCTCAAGTTAATGAAAGTTGGCTATGGCACCAAAGGATGGGACATGTAAACTTTGACAATTTGATTAGGATTAGTTCAAGAGAAGCTGTCAGGGATTTGCTGAGAATCACAAAGCCTACCAATACTATTTGTCGAAGTTGTCAATTGGGAAAACAAGCAAGACACAACTTTAAAGGAAAAGAACAATCAACTACTAGAATGTTGGAATTGATTCATATAGACCTTTGTGGTCCCACAAGAATAGGAAACATTAATGGTGACATGTATTTTATGCTTCTAATTGATGATTATTCTAGAATGGCATGGGTTACTTTTCTTAGGGAGAAAGCTCAAGCTCCATATAGATTCAAGGTGTTCAAGGCTATGGTAGAGAATGAAGTGAACTGGAAAATAAAATGCTTAAGGTCTGATGGAGGTGGATAATTCACCTCCAATGAGTTTAATATGTTTTGTGAAGAGCATGGTAGAAAGAGGCATATTTTTGCTCCTAGAACTCCTTAGCAGAATGGAGTTGTTGAGAGGAAGAACCAGATAGTTCAAGAAGCTACAAGGACTATGATGAAAGAGTAAAATGTACCTGAAGTATATTGGAGAGAAGAAATTCACAATGCTATTTATATTCTTAACAGAGTTCAGATCAAAGGTAACAACACAAAGACTCCTTATGAACTGTGGCATGGAAAAATTCCTATTGTTAAGTAATTTAAGGTGTTTGGAAGAAAATGTTATATTAAAAGAGATGATGAGAACTTAGTAAAGTTTGATGCTAGATTTGATGAAGTTATTTTCCTTGGATATTCAACCAATAGCAAAGCTTATAGATGAGTCAATAAAAGATTGAGAAAGATTGTTGAAAGTGAAAATGTAAAAGTTGATGAAGATATGCACAAATCAATTGAAATAAGTGAATTTGAACCAAATGAACCTATTTGTGGACAAGTACAAGAAGAGAATAAGGAAGAAGAAGAACATATTGAAGAAGAAGAAGCTCCATAACCTGCTCCTAAGACTCCAAATTATGTACAAGAAAATCATTTGAAAGAATAGATAATTGGAGATAAAAGTGAAGGTGTAAAGACAAGAAGCAAAGTGGTAGTAGCTGAGGTAAATTTGTGTTTACTTTCCAAGATAGAACCTAAAATGGTGTGTGAAGCATGCAAAGATGAAAATTGGGTTAGAGCAATGAAAGAGGAGTTACAACAGATAGAGAAAAATCAAACATGGGAATTGGTTCCTAGACCGATAAACAAGAATGTAATTGGTACAAAATGGGTATTTAGGAATAAGCTAAATGAGAATGGTGAAGTAGTAAGAAACAAAGCAAGGCTTGTGTGCAAAGATTATTCACAGGTTGAAGGAATAGACTTTGAGGAGACATTTTCCCCGATGGCAAGAATGAAGGCTATTCAGATGTTTTTGGCATTTTATGCACACAAAGATTTCAAGCTATACCAGATGGATGTTAAGTCTGCATTCTTGAATGGAGAATTGGAAGAAGAGGTCTGCATGAAACAATTGGATGGATTTCACTTATCAAATCAACCAGACATGGTCTATAAGTTGAAAAAGGCATTGTGTGGACTTAAACAGGCTCCCATAGCATGGTATGCAAGGTTGGACATGTATTTGACACAACAAGAATTTAACAAAGGCCCCGTAGACAGTAATCTCTATTTCAAGGTTGAAGGAAACAAAATGTTGATAGTGGTTGTGTATGTTGATGATATTATATTTGGAGGAAACGAGGGTATGTGTAAGAATTTTTCAGAGGAGATGCAAAAAGAGTTTGAAATGTCTATGATTGGTGAGTTGAATTTCTTCCTTGGACTTCAAGTGAATCAAACTAATAAGGGCATATTCATTTCACAATCAAAGTATGTTAAAGAATTACTAAAGATGGAATGGATGACTCCAAACCGGTCAATACCCCTATGGTGATTGGATGCAAACTGAGTAAGGATGATGAAGCTCCTACAGTTGATCAGAGCATGTACATATCTATGATCAATGGATTGTTATATCTTATTGCTACTAGATCGGATATCATGCATGCAATGTGTTTGGTTGCCAAATTTCAAGTAGAACCCAAAGAAACACATGCTATAGCTATGAAAAGGATATTCAAATATCTAAAAGGGACTCTAGATTATGGCTTGTGGTATCCTAAGGATAGTGATTTCACTTTGAGTGCTTACACTGATGCAGATTGGGCTGGTTGTGTAGATGACTGAAAGAGTACAAGTGGAGGTGCATTATTTCTTGGATATAGGTTGGTTTCATGTCTGAGCAAGAAACGGGATTCAGTTTCTTTATCCACTGCAGAGGCTGAGTACATAGCAGCAACATCTTGCTGCACATAGGTATTATGGATGAAGCAAACATTGAAAGATATAAGAGTGATGTGTGATGGGCCTATCCCTATTTTATGTGATAATACAAGTGCAATAAATATTTCAAATAATCTAGAAATGCATTCAAGGACGAAGCATATATCTATTAGATATCATTTCTTGAGAGAGAAGGTATTGGACAATGAAGTTAGGCTGGAATATGTGCCTAAAAAGGATCAAATTGCTGATATATTTACTAAGGTTCTTCCTACGGATACTTTTGAGTATCTCAAGGAGAAGTTGGGGGTTACTACCCCTCCTTTGAACTAGGTGCACATAGAGGTGCATTAGTCCAGTGGATCTACAAATTCATCATTTGTATGGACTGATGATTGGGGTATACTCCTCAGGGGGAGTAGGAAGTATCATTGTTGCAGTATGAGATGTGTTTTGTCATGGGTGCACTCCTAAGGGGGAGTGATCAGAATTATGTAAAAATATTTTTTTCTTTTCCATTGATGTCAAAGGGGAAGAGAGAGTCATGTGTTGCCATCAATGACAAAGGGGGAGATTGTTGCAAGTATGAATGAGTTTGGGGGTGTTGTCATTAATGCTTTCATAGATGTCAACACAATATAGGTTATTATAGAGAAAGGAAACAAGTGATTACAGGTGGTGCATGTATAGTTGATATGTTGTTGAGATGTTGTGAGTACATGGATCTATCTTTATGGTGTTGCAGGTGTGCTAGTATGATGAGTTACCAAGTGCTTTTGAGAAAATTAATAAATAGTGAAGAAAAAATTGTGTGTGTTTTCAGAATGTGCTCTGGTATGTGCTCCACATTTCTTTTGTGTCGATCCTATGCTTATGCATATATGAATTTTTGTTTAAGGGAATCCTTGGGTGATATATCCTAGATTACAACCTCTGGGTTGATGAAGAGTGAAAGTTGAGTTCATCGGTTTGTGAACTGGTTTGGCAGAGTTGTTTGTCTATGGATTGATAGAAATGTATCTGCTCCACAATCCTCTGCTGGTTTGTGTTTGGTCTTGCAGATATGGAAGAAGGCTTGTAATGATGCTATCTGTGCTCTATCAAAGGTGTTTGTGGTTTTGTGATTTGAAAAACTAGTTTAAGAGTTATTGTGTGTGTCTGTACAGTCCAGATGGATTGATGGAAAGTGTTATGTGTATGAAGGTTGTTGCAGTAGTTGCGGATGAATATGAAGGCATCTAAGATGTGTTCCAATGTATGGTGAAGCATGTTATGTGGTTCGCATGTTATCTTCTTGTTGTAGAAGTGTGTACTTCGAAGTTCATTGGTGTTTTCATTAGGTTTGGCTGACCTGGTGTTTACACATCATGCAAAGGATAAGTATCAATTAAGGAAGCATGTGATTGATCCAAGATGTTGTTTTGGGTCCTAGTTAAGTGTTGGTTTGGTATGCTCTCATTCTTTTCCACCTCAGGAATGTTGAGTTGCCAACCTAATTTGAATTTGTAAAATGAAGCGTGTGTAGTTGACCTTGGAGAAAGTTTCTAAGATTAAAGATGGTATAAATACAAGACAAGGTGTTAAGGAGTGTATGCCACAAGTGTGAGAATAAAGGTAGTTGCAAGAGATTGTGCAATAGTGAATTGAGGCAACAAGAACTTCAACGTGTTAAACTCCTAAAAGTAGTGAGCTGACGGTGTTTGCAATTCTCTAATAAAGGCTACGAATGTGTGCAAATTGCTATGGTGGATTTTCTGTTATCTTTCTTTATTTGTAGGTAGTGAGCCTCCTTTTTGGATAGTGAGTCCTATTTGTAGGTAGTGAGCCTCCTATCTAGACAGTGAGTCCTATCTTGGGCAGTGAGCCCTTTGGTAGTGAGCCTCTTTGTAAACGGTTTTGCAATTACTCTTATATTGTGAGTTAATCCTCACTGTGGTTTTTCCTTTATTGGGTTTTCCATGTAAATTTGGTGTTTCTTGTGTTGATATTACTTTTTGTTATTTGCACTTCATGCTCATACTTAATAACAAATTAAAGTGGATGTGGTGTTAATAATTTTTTGAGATTTGTGAATAAGATTGGTGACAACTGATTCTCAACCCCCCCTCTCAGTTGTCTTGTGCATTTCAACACATACCTATGTACACTTTTGGAGGATGTGCATGATTTGAGAGATTTTGACTAAGATTAGGAATTTACAAGTGGGGGATTAAAGGGATAATTGGTTTTAGCCCACCTAATGAAAAGTGGTTGTAAAAAAGGATTAAATAAATAAATAAATAAATAAATAAATATAAATATATATAAATATATATATATATATATTTATATATATATATATTGTATGAGGCTGAGGGACTTAGATAAATAAATAATCTAAGGTGGACTATAGAAGAAGGGTGATTTAATTATTAAATGCTAGGAAATATGTTGGGTGAATAGTGATGAATTGATTTTATTAATTATTAATAAAATATTAATAAAACATTATTAATTAATAAAAGAATAGAAATTAGATAAATAGAGATTTACTCAATCAATTATAGAAGGAAATAGTTTGGTAATAGATTGAAATGATAACTTGTCAATTTCAAATGTCTACATTTGTAACTTTGATTACAATAGATCAAGCCTAATGCAAGTCTAGAAAAAAGTTGATAAGAACATCAATGCCATATGGAGTACATACCACCAAGTTCTAGTACTTGACCATAAATATATATAAATAGCAAGGAAATGGAAAAGAGCATTGGAGTTCCCTTCTACTAAGTAGAGATCCTATATCATTACCTTCACCAACTCATTTTAAATTAGTAGATAACCCTCCCCTTTAAGAAGGGATTCATAAATTATATTAACAACAAATAGTAAAGTTCAAAGTCTTATCATTTATAACCATGCATAGAAAATTGACAACCAAAAATATATCTCCCATTGCTAATAATTTTATGCAAATACAAAATAATAATGAAAATGTTGAATCTATTATGTTTGTGATATTTAAGCTTTGGTATGTATCATTAACATCTTTTTCAAGTTATGACGAGTGTGATATGTGTTTAATTGGTGATTCATTTGATCTTGACATGTATTACTCTAATATTTAGGGTAAACATATAATACGGGATGCTATTTAAGTATGAATAAAATTACTCTATGGTATGTATATTGCACATATATTTGATTTTTTTAGAAAGGAATTTTGAGAGGTATGTACATTGATATATACGAGAATTAGTATTATTACTAAAGAACAATTATGGGATGAAAATATTATTGTATTTTGTTCTTCTTGTATAATTTTATATACATGCTATTTGGGGTGGTTAAGTGAAGATGATTAGGATAGAAACACATTGGAGTTAAACATTGTGTCCTTGTAATTAATACATCTATAAACTATATTATAGTTGGAGTTAGCTTAGGATTCTAGTAATAAGAATAATTATTTTGCAAGATACATTTAATAGATTTAATTGATACTACTAATAGTAGAGTACCAACAACTCATATTTGTAAACATTATAATTATATTAGTTGTTCATTATGTTATGGTTACCTTTTGTAGTATAATGTGGTACTTGGGCTTTGATTCATTCACCCATATTTTTTATAAACTTGATTTAGAACCTAGTTACATACTTTGAGATCTATATTGGATGTCCATCATCAATCAACTCTTGCTTTGCTCATGGTTATTTGCATAACCAAGACAATAAAAATGTCTATTTTTAGACACCCCAAATTTGACCCTATCACTTAATTAATTAATTAATTCTTTTATTAATTTACCACAATGCCCTAAATTCCCTTAATTAATTAATTGATTATCTATTTTTTTAATTAATTAAATTTATTTAATTAACCTTAGCCCCCATTCCTAAATTCCTCTAATCCCATTAATTAATTAATCACTTCTTAAATCCTCGTTAGCATTTTTTCTAATTTAATATTCTTCTAACCCCCAAACTTGTTATCATTTTCCTTGTGTCCTTTCCATTCACATCTGCAAGCCTACACATTTACCCAATAATTCGCCATCTCAATTCCCATAAATCCACTAAAGACAAATGTCACCTTTTAGTTCAAATTTGCATGAGGCCACCTCCCTCTTCTCAATAAAATCCATTTTTAAATTCTCTCCTCCCTCAAAATAGTCAAAAAGTTAAAATCTTTCCTATTTTGAAAATCCTACCACAATCTCCCATTTTCTTATCTAATATTTATCATTTAGCCTTCACTTCCAATTAACCCCCATATGACACTTTTCCATTCCTCTTGATTGACATAACCTCTTAATATAAGCACTTGATATTTTGACAAGATATTAACCCTCCATCTCTTTCACCATGAATCTATAAATTGGATCCTTCACCCTTAATTGTCATCAAGTCTTTTGCTACTAAGTACACATTGCTATTTTTGCTATTACAATATCCTTATCATACCAAGGCTATGCTAGTTTTCCTATTGATAAATTGACATTCTAGTATAGTCTAATCAAGAGAAAATCAAGTGGAGCTCGGGTGCACTCTACATCAAGCTCAATCAAGGAGACAAAATGTGGTTTTAAGGTAAAGGTTGTGTATTCATTGCATTAGTTTATTCATTTTTCTTTAAACCCATTTTTCTTGTCTTCACTATTATTTAAAGAGGGCTTTGATGTAAGAGTACCTTGTATTCCTTTATTTGATGAATATCATAGTATATATTTAGTGCATATGTTGAGAGAAATATTATACACAATTTCAAATTAAATGGTATTTTATCTTTATCTCTTTAAGGATGAACATGACACCATAACTGACTTAATTAGTTTTATTTTCAAAGGTCATCTCCCACTATATTATAAGGTTAAAATATATTGATCGATATTGATTTGTACAATCATTCGTTGTACTATAGAGCATTCACTTGTTTAATGTGGAATTTAGACTAAAAATCATTTTGTATGATTGATCATAAATGTAAAGTTAATTAATAACATTTTTCAAGTTATGTTACATTATATATTGGATTACTTGTACATTAGTATGCAGTGAGCATGTCTTATGAATATACATGGACTAATTTTATTTTTTATGTGTACTTGATACTATTTATCAAAAGTACACTCATTAGAACAATAAGTGGAATAATGGGTCATTACACCTTTATCCCTGTTTTGTATGGTTTTAATACCCAATTTAATATTTTTGGCATACCAATTTATCCTAATCTAGAGCCATCAATTTGATATGATAAATCTATAATTGTAAAATATCTTTGATATTTTTATGTAGGGATCTACCTACATAGTCTATATAATCACATCCCTTGGACAAAACCATGCTTGTGGTCTAGTCCTCTAATTTTGAATTTCAAATATCTTGCTAACCTACACTAAATTTCTCATTAGCTTGTGTGTAAAGGTTTTGAGTTGCATATCTATTATTAGGATTAGTTTTTATACCACCTTACAAAATCTTAGGAATAACTATAAATATTTAATATTTCACATGTCATAATTTTGAGCTCTCTTGAAACAAGGCACCACCATATGGAGGAAATATAAAGATTATATATAAGACATGATTAAACACTTGCAAAATATGTTATCATGTGGGTAAAAGATAATTATTTATGGAGGTTAAAAATTGAATTTGAAAAAGCATTTTGGACTATCTATTTTGAGTAATATGTAAGAGCATCTTGGAAGAGGAGTAACATCTTCCAATTGGAGTACCTAGATAGACTAATTGACTAGTTAAATAGTGGGAGTTAAACTTGCATTCATGAAAGGTGGAAATTTGGTTTATATTATTGACCATGATTTGGATATCCCCTTTGGAAGCCCATGGTTTTGGTGAAAGAAAAATTAGTTTTCTAAATGATAAAAATCTATAAATGTAGGCCTTAAAATCATGATTTGGTATAATTTTAGATTCTATTTTAGGGATTTATAGGTTTTGAGTTTGGAGTTAGCTATCAACATGTTTTAAAATGGTTAAAATAGAAGCTACATCATTTTTAGGGTCATCTATATCTATTGCAAGACTTGGAATTTGATATATTAATATTTACATTTAAGGCTTGGTTTATTCTTGAAAGGGATTTTCTAGGGTAAATTTTGTTATCATTGATGCACCATAAGAATGTCCAATTTCCTCACTGTAGTTGCATTTTTTTTTATCTTATTTCTATTAAAATCTAAAAGACATTACCAAACCTTTTTTATATACTTTAAGCATTTCAAAGAATTTGAAGGTGATATATATGATATTAATGAATACATCTATGAACTTTGAATGTTTATGAGTTTAGTAGAATTTCATGTTGAAATATAGTTGCTAACAATGAAATATCTTAAAGAAATAAGGACTAACCCTTGCAATGAAGAATTTGTCAACCTGCAACAGAAGGGTGACAATTCAATACAACTAGAGGAGTTACTCTGCTACACCATGAGCATATTTCTAGAATGAGATGAAGGTGATGATTTGAGGATGAGATCACCGATGTCCAAGTGTCACTCCATATTTTTAATAAATTATGGAGGAAAAAGGAGTATGCTCCAATAAGGAATATAAGTTATAATAAAGGTTACTCTGTTAGGGCACCTTTCCAATTTATAATAGTTATCTTAAATAGTGCAGATTCCTTATTCAAATTCTACACTCTTGTTCTTACTAATTATTTTTTGTTAAAGGACCTAATCCTCTTTCCATTTTCATAGAAGAGTAGACATCTGCCTTTAGTTGGTTTATAGTTTTCAAATAAGTCTAGACTTTCATAGACCCTATATAGGAGGGTACTCCATTGAGAAGACCAACAACTAGATCTTTGCATGTATTAGATTGAATTGAATATTTTATTACATTCTACTCAGAACTCTATGTATGATTGGACTATAATAGAGAAGATATTTTGGTAGCATGTTTTCCTGAGTTAAGTAATTGAAGAAGATCATGTGGATGTAACAACTCAAGAAAGGACCACTTAAGGTACTACAAAGCCACATTAGTTTAGATGATTAATTAGATTATTCATTTTAAGTTCTAATTTATGGTTTCTAGTTTATACTATAATTAATGATGTTTCATAGCTTCTAAATTGAAAGTATTAGTTTATATTTTATTCAATACTCCTAAAGGTTAGTTGAATTAGGACATGCTATAGTATAAACAATTATCAATTATAATCATAAGCGATAAGTACCCATAGTAGTTAACAGTTATTAGTATTTGTTTACCTTGTTCTATAGGTAGGAGTTAATTTCAACTAGAAGCTTTTGATGAATTTATCCTTGTTCAAATCACCTTTACTTATTAATATAGGATGTCTAGGATTATTGAATGCATATATGGTGCCAACATTATCTAAATCCTATATCTCCTTGGTTGATAATTTAATGAAGCCCTCTCTTGAATGATGTACTACTTAATTTAGGGATATGTAGGTTAGTTAAGCCATATGTATGGTCATATACATTAGTTGATTATACATTAGGGGGAGCTCTACATTTTTGGAACCATTTCCAAGGATGGTGCTAAGTTCAAAATTCCTATTTATGTTTTAAAATTATCTTCAATGTGTTCATAGATTAGTAAGTTTTTGTTTCTAGCATTAGGACCAATAGATACTCATGAATCAACCAAGAACTATTTACTAACAATGTATAAGGACAACCATTTAAAGATACAAGAACTATTGTATGTGGAGGTAGAGACACTCTGGGAATATTTCTCCCTTCAATCCTCAAAAAAATTGAAGGTATTTGGTGTAAACAAAGAACCTATTGAGGGAATCAACAAAGGAGAACCACCCATCACACCAGTAGCTACTCCAAACCTAGAGAATACTTTAAGAAGGAATATTAACACCATGGATAAGGAAGTAGTGGAAAATTGAGCAGAAAATGTGGCATTTGAGTTTCCAATAACAAACCAAGAAAGGGTTGCTTCTCTTAAGAATATACCCCCTTCAGCCTTTCCAATTTTCTATGAATTGGTTATTGAAGACCTAAACACATTCTTGTTTGAATTTGACATCCTATGTCAAAGCTATGATTATACTATGGATGCTCATAGACTAAAACTCTTTACAACTACATTAAAAGATGTTTCTTTGTGATGGTTCATGGGGTTGGGAAGAAATGAAGTACCCAACTGGGAGACAATGAAAGCTAAATTCTTGTAGAAATACCAAGATTATTACAAAGGGACAAATAGGAAGAGATGAAATCTTCAAGATGTCACAAAGGGAAGATGGATCACTTAAGGATTATGTGGAAAGATTTCAATTTTTCCTAAAGAAATTGCATTAGAATAGGCTCTCCCTTAAGTCATTAAAGCTAGTATTTTTATGAGTACATGAGGACTACATGGATGCTTTAAACCTCATAGTGACAGAAGATATCTCTCAACTACCTTTTGAGGAAATTTGCAAGGTATGTAGAAACTATTTGAGGTCATACATAAAGAAGACCAAGGTTGATAGAACCTATTCTTCTAATAAAATATCGACTAGATTCTCTAGGGTGGAACTCAGTAACCTCCTATCGAACACGAAGGTGGACATAATCAACCACCTAGTTACCCAATTAGACACCTTTCATATCAAAAATAAGTAAGAGGAAGCAAAGGAAACTCTTATTGAATATGTACAAATTACCATCAAAAGAGGGTGAACTATAAATGTAAGAAGTTGGCAAACATTTCTAAAGAGAAGCAAGGGATGCTTGAATTTCAAGCCCTAGAGGATTAGGAAGGTTAAGTATTCTACATTGATCAAAATAATCCATGACAATAGAGACAAGGTATGCCTCAAGACTCCTTGTCTTACAATATGTCCTTTCTTGTGGGGAATGAAAAATTCTCCAATTAGAATAATAAGCCCTAGAATAACATATAAAATCAATTAGGGCCAATGATCCAAGCACCTAATTAGGCTCCATAATAGGGGAACATCACAACCTTACACAACCCAAAATTACAATTCCTAGTGGCCACCCCAACAAAACCAATGACCACAACAATGGTGTGGGAATCAATAATGGTAGAACCAAAATATCAACTACCTGCAGCCACAACAACCTTTACGGCCACAACAACCTGCTATAATGCAAACCTAACTATTATAGCACCTCATAGCCTAGAGCGCCCCAATTTCTAGCCCAACCTACACCAAACCCTAATGAAAAGCATGCTCAACATGCTTATACTAATGATATCATCCAATACCTAACCTATGGGGTTGAGGTGAGTGATTTCCACCTTCATTCAAGAAAGATGCTTGTTGGGCCACCATCTCCTCACATTACAGAGCTTATTGATGAGGAGCCTGTAGTGGAGAGTATTAATAATTAAACAAAGCGACCTAAACAAAGTAAGACACAACAAAAAATCACAAGTTCAAAACCACCATTTCTTGAGTGACTAACAACACAAAAATCCCATTCGAAACCAAAATTTGATCTATTGGGCCAACTTAGAAATGCACATAAAATACCCCTAATTCAAGAAATTAAGGAAGTGCCAATATAAGAAAAAACTATGAGAGAGTTGTGCCTTAAAAAGCCAAGTAGAAAAAGGAAGGACCCCCAAATTGTTCTTGTCTTAGGACAACTTGCTGACATCATGTTAGCCAATATAATTCTTTCAAAATATACAAACCCTAGAAGCCTTGTCATAGATGTCCAAATTAATGACACTCTCATCAAAAAAACCTTAATTGGCTTAGGAGAAGCTATAAGTGCTATGAAAAGAGAAATTATGCAACAATTCTAGTTGATGGATCTCTGACCCACACCAACTATTCTACAACTAGTAGATAGATCAACTATTAAACTAGAGGGTATTATAGAAGATTTAGTCATCACACTAAATTCATGGGAATATCATGCATATTTTATGGTTTTATAACCTAAAGAAAACCTTGTAGGATACCCCTTAATCATAGGAAGACCATGGTTAGCCACTATAGATGCATTCATTGGTTGTAGGTCTAGAAACATGATCATTTCCAATGGGAATGTGACTAAAAATTATTCCCTTACCCACCTACAAAAACACATGTAGACTTGGAGCAAACTATATGGTCAACCCTTGAAGAAGATGCCCAATACTCTTTCAAAACATTCATGACCATCGATCCTAGCCCAAAGATGGACATTCAAGATGAAGATGAAGTCCTTTCCCATATTATGCAAAAATCTTATGGTAGGGACCCACAACAACCCCACTGCCTCTCATTCTTACACTCCCCTTTACATATTATAATACTTGCAAATGCCTTTGAGTCTACTTCTTTTCTTTTTCATACAATACTCCCTCATAGTTACAATCTCAATCTGTCAATAATTGATGTTGCTTCTATCACTTATTCTTCCTTAACTATGGAAATCACACCAAGAAAACACTAAATGTCAATAACCAATTGACAACTACTCAACAATCTTCATTACTAACAATGCTGCAAGCTCATAGAATAATATTTGCATGGGACTATCATGAAATGAAGGGTATAGATCCTCACTTATGCATGCATATAATTTATATTAATGAAGGTTACAAGCCAATTAGGAAACCACAAAGGAGAATGAATCTAGCTATGCATGAAATATTCAAGGAAAAATTACAAAAATTGTTGGATGTGGGGTTTATTTATCCCATAGCTAACAATAAATGAGTTTCCCCATTGGTGATTGTACCAAAGAAGGAAGGTAAGAGGGTATGTGTAGATTATATGGAATTAAACACAACAACAATGAAGGATCACTTTCATTTTTCTTTTATTGACTAGGTTTTGGATTCACTAGCACCTGTAAGAAATATTTCTCCTTCCTAGATGGGTTCATGGGGTATAATCAGATAAAGATAGCTCCAAAGGATTAGGACAAGACCACTTTTACCTACCCATGGGGTACATATTCCTATTCAATTTTACCATTGTATTGTGTAATGCCCAGGCTACATGCCAAGAATCTTTTGAAGCCCTCAAAACAACCCTTACAAAGAGCCCCATCTTGAGAGGAGCTAATTGGATAATTATTTTTTACATACATATAAATGCTTTTGACTTTTCCATGGGTGTTATTCTAGGATAGAAGGAAGAGAATTTGGAATATGTAATTTATTATATCATTAAGAATCTTCAAGCTTCTGAGCTAAACTACACCGTTATTGAAAAAGAAATGTTAGCAATAGTATATGACATTAACAAGTTCAGACACTACATCACTGGATACTCTACTTTTATTGATATAGGCCACACATCCATGATATATTTGATGAACAGTGGTTGGAGGAAGGATTGTTAGATGGTTATTGTTAATGTAGGAATTTAATATCACCATTGTGGATAAAACAGGAAAATAAAATGTAGTAGTTGATTTCCTTTCAAGGATGCAAATAAGATGAACAAAAGAAATAGTGGATGAATCCTTTCTAGATGAAAATTTGTTTTCCCTTTTAGTGTAGACACCTTGGTATGTAGATATATCTAATTATCTAGTTTTAGGGAGGACACCACCACATCTCTCACCCAAAGAAAGGTAGTCCATTTGGTAGAATGCAATTTCCCTTATTCATGGGTGGCTGGTTATCTCTTTTATACAATGTGGCCTAATAACATAATGAGAAGATGCATAAGGGAGAATTCATTTTATGATATCCTTAAGGCTTTTCATGATGATCCTTGTAGATGACACTTTGTAGCTAAACGAACAACTCTAAAAATCTTAAACATTGGTTACTATTGGCCTACACTTCACAAATATGTAATTAAATATACAAGGAGGTATGATGGATTCCATGGAATGGGAAGACCTACTTGGAGTGATGAAATGCCCCTCCAACCAAAATTGGTCATTGCACCATTTGACAAGTGGGGATTGGATTTTATTGGTCCAATCGCTCCCGCATCTAATAAAAAATAATATATTTTGGTTTGCACAGACTATCTCACAAAGTGGGTTGAGGTGAAAGCACTGCAATTTGTACAAGGGATGGTAATGTGTCTAAATTCCTTTATGAAGATATCTTCACTAGTTATGGTGTTCTTAGAGAGTTAGTTACATACTAGAGACCTTAATTTACTTTTGATTTGATTAACAATTTTGTTAAGGAGTATGAGATTAAACATCCAAAATCTAACCCCTACCACCCATAGGCTAATGGATAAGTAGAAGTTACAAATAGAGAAATAGAAGGTATTCTTACCAAGATAGCTCAACTACATAGAAAAGAATGGACAAAAAGACTCCCTAGATTCATTTTCATCTTATCTCTTCAAAATTTGGACAATTGGACCCCTCTTGACATATTTTCTACTTTAGTGTGAGTTTGAGCATTAGTTGATACTCTCACTAAAGTGGGGGATAAATGTAGCATCATAAATTATCACCCTTGACAATTTCACACTATGTTTTGCTCCCCCCTAAGTGCATGGATCTAATTGAACACCTAATTTCCTAAATTATACATTTTGTGGCCCATTTTATCATTTTTCGACAAATTACAAATGGAATACCAAAGCATTTATTTAGTATTTTTCCCCGAACACCTTAAATTCTAAAAAATAAGGCTAGGACACAGTCGCCTAGGGTGACTTAGTCTCCCTATTTTTCCTCCAAAATTAAACATGTCAGTGTTGGAATTTTACTATTTTAATTTTAAATGTCCAAAGTCAGATATTGAGATTTATTTTTTGGGAAATTAGAATAATTGCATATAAATACCTAGTTTTTGCATCATTTGAAAAAAGGTAAAAATTATTGGAGAAATTATGATCAAGAGTATTATCAAGCAAGTCAAAATCAACCATTAGAAGATTTATTATAAAAATTCAAGATCTAAGCATCATTTCAAAGTGTATGTGACTTTGTTAATATCGTTTGTGAGATCTCACCCTTGTAGGTCTTCAAGAAAATCAAGCCAACAATAATCAAGAATTGAGGAGATCTTGTATTACTTTAGTCTTTCAAGGAAGCCATTTTTGGGTCATGAGTTGTAGTCCATCATTAATTCATCATTCCATTATCATTTAGCTTTATCACTATCATTGATATTGCCATTATGGAAGTGGAAACAATAACACGAGGTTTGACTAAGGCAAGCCCCTAAATGGCAAAACCTTTCTTCTCTCTTTGAATGTGTAGGGTTTAGATCTGAAGAATATTGGAGGAAGCTTGAAGTTCAATTATCCATTATTACAATCAAACTCTACACCTTGAAAAAAAATGGAAACTCAATTACATCAATATCTCTCAATGATCTAATAGTGTGACAAGTGGAAAATAAAAGCTCAAATCTATCATCAAAGGATTGTGAATCAAATCTGGAATCCCTCTACTAGGACATAGTTACCTAGGGTGACTAGGTCCTCAAAAATATGCTTCAAAATCATATCATAGGTGCACAATGTCATGCTCAATCTGTTTCTATAGTCTGATTTTTTTTTGTGATTTCTCAAATTTGTTGTTTTTATATCAAAACAATCATTTGCATAATTAGGCTAGTTGAATCATTACATTTCACTTCCAATTTCATTTCAAACCTAGTCAAGGGAAAGTTGACTCACCTTTCAGGTTGTAAGTGATCCTTAAATACCTTTTCCAAATCCATCAAACCCCCATTACAAACTCACACTCTCAATGAAATAAGGAAAGGTTCCTAAACGCTAGGCCAAATCCTAGAGTATCTACTTTTCCACAATTTTAGAAGGTGACTAAAATTCAAAAGATGATTGTTGGGAAACATAATTTAGGTTACTCCTTTCCCATAAAAATGGATGTGTACTCCTATGCTAACATACAAAATTCCAAGATTATAGAGACAAAGTTGGCCTTATATACAATGGAATTATACAATGACTCTAGAACCAAATTTGACCCAAATGGGAAGGTTAGTAAGGTTAGTGGTTCATTCTACAAACATGAACCTACAATTGAGGGTGATTGGTATAACTGCAAAGATGAATATGAAAAATGAAGGACTCTTATAGATTGATAGTAGCACTAATACATTTGACTGCAAAAGACGACGAAACTGTCCGACAAAATATGTAAAATTCGATGTTCGTCGGGTGCTTGTAAAATTTGATGTGTAATTTCCATTTTTTTGAAAGTTTATCCCGATGTTTGTCAAAATTTTGACGAACCTGGGGTTCATCGAAATGTCAGCTATTATTTTCGTCGAATGTTCGACAAACATGAAAAACTAAAAAAAATCAAATTGTGGCCGACATAAAGAAAAGTGAGTTCACGTCTGATTTATTGTGACAGTGTTTTCTCTACTTGAGACAGTTTGTGGAGAACTAAGGACGATTTTCTTGGGAAAAATTAGAAAAAATTCAAGAAGATATCACCAGGTTGAAGGTAGTCATTGTCTTTTTGCAGAATTCAGTTGTGAAGTCAGATTTGTAGTTCCAGGTTTGAAAATCATATTTTAAAGCAACATCTCATCAGATTTCATTTTTAGAGGTTAAGGGTTTTGAGAATTTCATGTCCAGATTTTGTTGTGTGGAATCACCATAAGATCACAATGGAGGAACATATTCTTGTGACTGTAATTATGTGATCCATAACTGTATTGGTCATGTGGCACAGTTGTGCTATAACAAATACAGATGCATTCATGTGTGACCCAAGTTTAATGTGGCTATGTTGTGATAGAAATGGAGGCACTCATATAATGTAGTTAATTCAGGTTGTATAATGTAGGTGTCAATCATCATTGGGTGCATTCAGGTTGTCTCAAGTTTAACAGGATAGGATGTAATTATAGCATGATCAAAGAGTGATTACCTCTTGCTGCAATAAAGAGCCTATAACTCTAGTTGATATGAAAAGTGGTTGTGTTATATGAATTATGTAGTGCATTCAAGCACAACCCATGTTTAATGGGCTATTCTAGAGAGTGATTAAGATTTTCTAAACCTTATGAATGCTACTTGACATATATTTGTATAATCTAAAATTCCTTCAGAGGCTTTTGAAGTATCAATGTATCCTATATAGGGTTTAGGATGATTTATTTTAATTTAAAAAATAAATAAATGATGTATTTCCCTGTAATTAGATAATGTGGAGATCTCCTAAATCTGCCCCAGCACACTATCCTCTTTGGCACTGTATTCATTACTCCAGCTACTAGGTTTTTGCATGTGACATCTTTAATATCTTCATGACTGTGGCTTTTAAATAGATCTCAGTCTTTGCTTTAATCCTTTTCATGGTAACCCTTGAGTTCCATAATCCACCTTCAATCTCTTCTAAGAACGTTGTCTTAAGCTAGACTGCATAGTATGCATATAAAGCAAGTCCTTCATACCTGCCATTGTTCCAAACCACCACTCACTGTCTTGCTTAAAATGTTGCCTCCATAAGCACAATATCATGTTTTAAAATCATGGTTGCTAGTGATTGACCATTAAGGTCACCACTTTCATCATGAAGATACAATGAGATTTTTGTCTTCAAACTCAAGGCATTATGCAAGATAACATTGTGAATTGTTTGTTGTGTACGATTCAATTTTCTTGCACATTACTACTTTCTAACTTCCTTTAAGACTAGGTATTGCACCCTCAGCTGCAATCTCAAACAGCTCACTCACTATCACTTGAAGATTCCTTTCATGAGAATCCTTCTATAAAATCAAACTATGCCCTATAGACTACCTACTTACTAGGGGACTCATTGTTTCATGGTATTGTAGTTCTTAAGATCCTTCAACCTTATTGACACACTTCACGGTCCACAAGGTATTATTCACTATTTTCCCATCTTTGGTGAGTCTCAAAACACTGCTCAAACATGCAATCCACTACCTCCATTATACGATATTAATGGCTAAGAAGAAACATTGAACCTATGATTACCACTGTTACTTCATTTGGACAGTCATTCCCTGATTGCATTTGCCTTGTCTAACACTACCAAAAGCATTTGAAAAACCCTTAAGGTCAGCAAGGGGGTAAGGAAACTCACTGTTAAAATCTCCACTTTACTATGCAAGGTTTGAGCTTTATTATCTTGTCACTGCTCAGCCTCTTTTTGACTGTCACATCTCAAGTGACTGTCATTCTTCTTACTGTAGATTGCATTTACAAATGTCACTAAGCTACATAGTGTGCTTGTTATTGGCTACAATCTTTAGATTGCAAGATTTTGTTATTACCTACAATGTCTCAATCTTTCTGGTATTGCAACCTCACTAATCCGCTATAGTTATTGTTTATGTTTCTACTGAGGCCTAGGGTTTGTACCCTAATCATGCTCTTACCAATGCTTCGTTGTTTTTATTAGGCTCTCAATGTTGGAGGGGGCCCTAGGATAAGCTTGTCATAAGAAGTGACACATTGCATCTTTAACTAAAAGGATAAATCCGTATTGACATTAGCAATGATGATTCCGACTCGTTGCTCCTTAGGAATGGGTCACTTGCTCTTACTAGCTCGCTACCTCCATTGTTGTAGGAATTTTGTGATCAAGTTCAATATTCTTATTTTAGGAGTCTTAATAGTTGGAAATCATAGTAAAATCAGAATTTAATAATTTTTGGAATTAGCATTGTAAAGTGTTTTTTGGGGTCATTAACTTCAAACTATCTTCTCTTTTGTAGGGGTGGTTGCATGCCAATTTTTTTTGGTGTAAAATATCAGAATTATTAGACTATGTTACATGTCTATGAATAAAAATTATTGGAGTGTGAGTTTGATATTTTTTGAAGATCTAAATAGTCAAGCTTGGAAAAAAAAAATCATGTCAGATAATATTAGTCCAAAACAAAATGAAGAGACACTTGAAAGATTGTGGGCTAGATTGAAAAGAAAGGGTGATAGGAAATGTTATTGTCCTTGCAATAATTGCAAGGGCTTAAAGATGAGACAACTTTTAATCACAACAGCTGAGAAACATTGTAGGAAGCATGGTCACGTTGAAGGGGGGCATGATTATCGTCCATTGGTAAGTTGTTCATTATATGTGTTTATATTGATTGAATTTGTAAATGTTTATATTGTTTTAACATTTTATATATATATATATATAATCACTTGATCATGATTATGGTTTATTTGTGTCTATCATTATTATAAAGGTGGGGCACCCTAGGACAGATGATATGGATTATCATAGCCCAGAGAATGTGGTTTTGCAAGCGGATGAACATGGAGCTGTGAATATCGAAGATGAAGTTAATAATCCTATGGAAGAAGATGATCATGTGCCAGAAAACATAGTTGAAGATGATGGTATGAATACATTGATCCATGCCACATTTAGTGGCAGAGCTGATCATGATGATCAAGATGACTTTGATGATGTTCATGATTTACCTATACTTGACAAGGCATACGAGCCCCTTTATGAAGGCTCTGAAAGAACTCTTCTCTCTGCTGTATTGTTGTTGTTGAACTTTAAGGTTATGAATATTTTATCAAACATAGCAATCTCACATATGTTAAGGTATGTCATAAATGGCCATCTTTTTTCATCTATTTTAATTTTCGCGAAGGTTCATCACTAGTAAATAAAGGATGAAATATGTACCATTAATATTCTTATATGAACAAATTATTTTTGTTGTAGATTGATTGGTGAATTTTTGTTACCACCATCAAATATTTTACCTCGCTTCATACCGAAGATTTATGTGCCATTATGAAAGATATACTTCCTGAGTGGGA
>VDFB02281492.1:402098627-402121620 GCA_007258455.2 Sequoia sempervirens | reverse complement strand
AAAAGCCATCAAGATCTCAAGGGATGTCCCATCGCAAAATCAAAACTCCAAACTCCTCGACCACTAGTTGTCTTCCTTCTTTAGGGAGTGATGTTTGAACTCTTCCATTAGTTCAGCCTTTCACTTCTTCATCATTCTCCTCGATCCGACCTCACGCCTTATGTCTCTCTTTCTCTCTCCTTGCATTTATTTTGATATTCCTCAAATTTCATCCTCCATGCCAATTGCAAGAATACAAGAGTCTTTACAAATGCATTGTCATCTAAGAAATCCTTGCAAGCCTTCATTCTTGCATCCTGCACACTCTTACCCTTCATATCCAAATCGAATAGAACCAATTCAGCTGACCTAGGAGGGGACGGCATACCAACCTGCATGTCTTGATCAGTAACAATAATTTCATCTATGAGATCCTCAGGTACGTGATCAGTTCTTTGCCTCTTAGGGCTTGGCTCAGGTGGTGGTGATGGGGGACTGCGCTGTGGTGAAGATTTTAATTCAATGATTTTGATAGCCCTAGGTACTTTGAATTTTGGGCCTGTTCGTGAAGGCACCTTCATTATTTTCTTCCCTTTTCTGTCTACTTCTTCCTCATCATTGCCAGTATCCCTTTTCCTCCTATAGATGGGCCGCCTTTCTGTAAGCTGACATACTGGCTTTGTTTCAATTGACATATCACTTTGTCCTTGCATATCCAGACTTACCCTTAAATTTATCTTTTTGGTTGTCAAGGTTTCCATTATCTCCTTGAAATTCTTCATTAAAAAGTTAATTCTCTTCTGGTATGGAGTGAATTCCATCAATGGATCATACGTCGGATCCATTTCATGCACAATATCCAGTAGCTTACTATAAGCTATCCACTTTTTCTTGTTCAATTCCTGTCTATTTAAATCAAATTAATTCCTGATCAGGTCCTCAGGGAAATTGAACTCATGTGCAAATTTGCCACCTTTTATTTTTTGTTTGAAAAGAGCAAAGAAATCTTTAGGATCATGTTGTCGCATTGGACCAAATCTCATATGGTAATCAATAAAGAATTTGTCAAAATGTGTCCAGCCTCCCTTTGAAAATGTAAAGTCAGACACTACTGTATAATTAGGGAATAATGTTCCCTTCCCCTTTCCAGTTAGGTTATCTTCATGAATACACCCCATCTGCAACATAACTTCTACAAACCCTAGTCTTGGTGGCACATTGTATAGCAGTATGTGAGGGGTTCCTTGAAATCCATATATTCTCAGGACAATGTTGACTGGATATGGGATAATGTCACCCCAGTTATATAAAACCCTCAATTCTGGTTTCCTCTCCTTCAACCAAAGGAAATCATGTAGTTCCTGAGGGATCCTAGGTACATTTACCATCAATCTAGCCCTCAATCTTACAGCAAAACAATTATCAAATTGCACATAACTGGTGTTTTCCTTATTACAGGACAAATCTGTAGCCCATATCTATACTAGCAATATTTCTCCATTAATTGATTGTCTTAAGTGCATATTCTCAGTAAAGAAATCAGCATTCCTAAACAAGAACATATGCATCAACATGGAATACCAAAAGAATTGAGTACTAGTATCACCATTCTGCAGCTTCGACAGTCCTTCATGTATCCTCTCCACCAAAAAAGAAGCGAAGTCATATGTTACAGAGAAGTTAGGATGTTGTATTTATACCCCCATGAACATGTATGCAATCAACATTACTGCACCAGGGCTGAAACCCAAAATCTGACATAGTGAATAGAAAGTAGCCAGGAAAGGCTTTCCAAAATAATTCAATCTGAAGGGTTTCTGGTCACTAGGGCTGATGTGAAATTGTGAATCCCCTGCCTTAACCAGATGAGGTGGAAGCAGCTTAACCCTAACAAGAGATTTCAATTTTGTATACTCCTTCATTTCTTCAAGATTAATAGGAACCAAGTCATCACTTGGCTCACTCAAATCAAAAGTCTGTTGGATAACATCTCTGTTAATTTCTAATAGAACCCCTCCATTATTATCTCTGATTACCTGTGTGATAGGGTCATATCTTATAGCCACTGCTCTAAGTAAGTCCACATCAGGGAACACATTTGGAACAACCAGCTTTCCCATGTCGTACCTCCATCCATTTGAAAAAGAATGAGGCAAATTCCTCTGTCCATACCATAATCTGAACATTTATAAGCCTGTGAGTGGAACCCTAGCATAAGCAATGTTGGAATTATTACACACCAACCCCTCCCCTAGGATTTTCCCTTGCATCAACACCAAACCTTTCCTTATGTCATTTGTTGATAATGGAAATTGATCTAGAAAATCATCATACAAGTTTCTTTTCAAATACTCAATGTGACTAGAGTGCTGCTTGGTTGGCACCATTTTAGACAAACTAGGGCCTCACTACAATGTTGCACTTGAAGTGGCTATGACTAAGCAGAGATAGGAAATTACAGAGTAAAAATATTGTAATTCCTCACAATTTATGATTAAACAATAGCCCTAACAAAAGATTTTAATGAACTCAGTGACAAGCATAGCAGACCGCTTCCAAATTTTGGGCAGAATGACTGGAAACAGAAAATTAACTCACGACTTTTTGCAACCTAATTCTCAGCAAAGAAATGCTCACAATTTCACCTTTGGCTCTGAAACTGTTTTCACGAAATACTTGGATGCTTTGTGATACAAATGAGATGAGTAAATTGATTTTATGTCGATCAAATTCCGCCAGTGGATGTCTCATCCGCTATTAAAGCTCACTCGCAGGCCGCACGAATGACTCCAACCATAATTTTATACATATTTAAATTTGAGCCGTTGATCCTTCAGTTTGATCAAATCATCGACGACCATCTTCAAAATAGGCTGACATAATCGCCAACACGGAAATAAAGGGGCCCACTATGTCATACGCCGCGAAGGAATGCCACGTGGCGGTTGCCCGTGATATTGCAATCCTTTGATTTATCATCGCGGGATGGCGGGCACCGTCGATCTTTTTACCATAAAGCCTGCTCCTTCAAAAATAGTCGCCGTCCTTTCCTTTAACTGTTGAGCAGATTTTCCCTTAAAATCATAACATCTGCATTGAAATAAAAAACATGCATCTTACAAGCGCATTAGTAATCTGCCCTGTAATACATTTAAAATCGGTGAACACTTTCTTCACTCCTTAGGCTTCATTGCATGAGACACGTGGTAGGCACTCGCGACATCGCGATCCCAAAATTCCTAATCGCAGGATGGCGGGCACCGTCAATCTTGAAGAGACAGCTCATCAATGGTCACACAGATTTCATCCTTTATGAAGGGCACATGGCACCCACCCGTGATATCGCGATCCTTGTAATGGCTGATCGTAGGATAGCGGGCGCCGTTGATCTCGTTTCTTTAACACAGTCGCGAGCCATGTCGTTAACCTTCGAGCAGCTTTTCTAGTGAGATTATAACATATCCGTGGATTTAGAACATGTGCGTCTTGAGAACACTTTAGTAATCTGCCACTTAATACATTTAAAGCCGGCTAGTGTTTCCTTTACTCTTTAGGCTTCATCGGATGAGACACGTGGTGCCCGCCCGCGATTTCGCAATCAACCCAAGCACCATCGCGGGATGGCAGGGAACGACTCAAATCAAATGGTAGTTGGTCAACGATAGCTCAAATTTGATCCCCCGGATAGGACATGTGGCACCCACCCATGATTTCATGATCCTTGAATTCCCGATCATGGGATGGTGGACACTGTTGATATATGTAGGAAATAGATCAACGGCAGCACTAAATCAACCCTTGAGCTCCCCAGGATAGGACATGTGGCACCCACCTGTGATTTCACGATCCTTGAATTCCCGATTACGGGATGGAGGGCACCGTTGATATCTGTAGGAAATAGATCAATGATAGCACTAAATCAACCCTTGAGCTCCCCGGATAGGACACGTGGCGCCCACCCATGATTTCACGATCTTTGAATTCTTGATCACGGGATGGCGGGCACCATTGATATCTGCAGGAAATAGATCAACAGCAGCACTAAATCAACCCTTGCAAAATAAAACATTCATTAAAAGAAGAAGTAGGCATTACTAGGCGAACGACAAATAAAACAAGAGCTGCAGGGCAGCGAAGTTCCTACCAAAAGTTATTAAATAGTTATGTTTTAAGAAGTTAGAAATGAAATTATTGATGAGGTGGGACTCTTGTGTAAGAAGAACAAATGATTAAGTTAAGGATTGTATTTGTTGTTATAACTTTAGTTCTAATATATTAAATTATATTTTAGATGATATATATGTTACATATATATTGTATATATATTATAATATTATAATGATGTTAAAATTATATATTAGATATTATAATGATGTTAAAATTATATATTAGATATTATATATGTTACATATGTATTATATAGTGTATATATTATAATATGTTGTTAAATTAATAATATAATATATTAAAAATATATTATTTATTTGAATTTGTTATTAGATTATTTTATATATTTGAATTTAATAGAATGAAAAATATAAAAATAGACAAGCTAAGTTAAATGATTTATATTGGTAACATAGGAGACAAAAATTAAGAGAAAATATGTTATTCAAAATTATAAAAAATAAAACAATATGCTACTTATAACACTATTTTTTCATGAAGTGACTATTTAAATTTCAAATAAAAACATAAATATTAAAATATATAACATAAATTTTAATTTATTTTAAAATATAAAAATCTAATTAAAATGTGGTAATTTGTTTTTTAGAGTTTAGACTTAGATTTTTATTTTCCCTATTTTTATTATTTTGATCTTGCATGCTTACATTAACCATAGTTCATTGATACAAAAAAATATAGGAGAGATAATATTATTTTTATTTTGATTAATAAAAAAAGGTAAGTATTAAAGATTGAATAAATTAAAAATCATAATAAAAGATTGATTCAAGAAGAAAATTATTAAAATTAAAATTATTTATATTAATAATTAAAATATAAGATAATAAAAAATTAAAGGAGTTGAGAATTTTTAAACTTAATTATTATAGTGGATGTCTTAAACAATTATTCTTTTGGAAATATCAAAACTAAGAATGAAACCAACATAAAATTTTAATAAAATATATTTCAATAAAATGATGTGTACACTAAGTTAAAGCATTTATATTGCTAGTGAAATAGTATGTAGGGAAAACGAAAACTAAGAGATAGAAATATTTAACAAATAAAAATATATACTATCTATAGCAACAATTTTTTGGGGGCTAGAAATTTATAAATTATAGGTTGAATGGTAAGGCTAACAATTTTTGTTGTGGTTTGTATTTTTCTTCTGTGCTTTGTTTGTGCTAGGCTGTTGCCCATCTATCTTTCACTCTCTTTGTTTATGCTTGTGTTTCTCCTTTTAGTTGTTTAGTTGTTTTGTGGGTTGAGGTGTCTATGCTTTTTCTAAACAAAACCATTTAAAATTAAATTATATTAGTAGTCAAATGCTATGCAAAAAATAAATAAATAAATAAATAAAAAGTCTTACTTTGTAAAATTGGAAAACCTAATTATTATAATGATGAGTTTGTTTATATTAAAAGAAAGGTAAAGATCACATGAATTATTCACACTTAAAAAATTGGAAAACATCCTACTTATAGCAACACATTTTTTCACTTATTAAATAGTGACTATTAAAATTCCTAATAAAATAAATAAATATTATAGTATAGCATAATAGCTCAAATTCTAATTAATTTAAAAATATCAAAATATAATTAAAAGAATAAAAATAATTACCATTATATACCACTAACCTAAAATAATGAAAAAAGAGATAAAAAGTCTTACTTTGTAAAATTGGAAAGTCATTCAGTCAAACTGCATCTTATAGAAACTAAAAATATATACCTTTACTTGGTAAAATTGAAAAACCTGATTATTATATTAGCACATTTTTATGTATTAAGAATGTAGAAATTATTATTTAAAAAAATATTATTTATTAAAAATTTAACTCTTTTTAATTAAAACAATGAAAATAATAGTCAATTTATAACACTAATCTAAAAGAATGTAAAAAAAAAAATCTAAATTATATATAAAATAAATATTTCAAAATATAAAATATAAGTATAAATTTAATGAATAGGTTGAATGATAAGATTAGCCATAACATCTAAAAATTAAGGAAGTTATTAAAAAGACTAAAATTTAAATATAAATTTGTTGATTAAACTATAATCTTCTTAAAATTAAAAATATTAATATCAATATAATTTAACTATTTTAATTTAAAAATATTTTAAATTAATATGAAGTATGATTTGTTACAATATATATAAGATTAATAGATGAATACTAAGTATGATTTGTTACAATGTAGGACTATACAAGTGATCAGATTAATAGATAAATACTAAGTATGATTTGTTACTATGCAGGATTACCCACCATTCCATAATAATCGTTAATGGAAGTAATGGAAGCGCCAAAATTGCTTATATCGGGTGAAAATTGTGTACCAATTAGATTCAAGAGAATTGATTTTTGAAATATATTTTGTTATATAATTAGCATCTATACATTGATAATAGATTGAAAAAATTCAAATAGAAAAATTATTCAAGTTCTCATTGGTTAAAGTGAGAGTTATTAATAACTAGTTAAATTCTGGTGGTGCCTATAGTTCCCTGGCAGGAACTAAAAATTATATTTATAGAAGAAAAATAAAATAAATCTACAATTTGTTTTATAATTTCACTTTTAACTTTAAATGTATGTTCACTCATTAAGTTGTATTTTTTTACAATCACATTTTTATTTTAGATGTTTGTTTATAAAATATAAAGATGCATTAAAAATATATTAGAAATATTTTTCTTTATATTATATAGCATTCATAACATTAAATTAACATAGAATAATTTCACAATATCACTTAACCAATCAAGAGAAATTTAATCATTACTATGCAACATTATTCTCACATCAAACTAACAAATAAACATTGAAAACAAATTTATTTTTTTATATTATAACATTCATAACTTAAACCTTTTATACACAATATCAAGTTAATTATAAAAACACATAAAATTATTTATAAGCAACTTAAATTTTTAACAATTTAATAAAATATAATTTAATATAATTAAGAAAAATTAAATAAGAATTATAGATAAATTTAGGAAATATTGATTTACTTATCAAGAAAAAATCAATTATAGATAAATTTACTTACCAATCTATTTTAACCATCAAGAAAAAATTTATCATTAGTGATTGCAACATTATTGGCACATCTTTTAAACTGATAAATAAACATTGAAAACACATTTATTTTTAGTTCTCAAGGAACTATAGGTACCCCTTTTCCTTAACAAGTTATTAATAACTTTGATTTTAACAAATGAGAACTCAACTTTTTTTTTGTTTGACAAATATTTGTATATAGTTAAAATAAATATGCAAGATTTTTAACTTTTCAAATTTAAAAAATTAATTTTTCTCAATTTTATTGGCTACAAAACTTTGAGCGATAAGGGCGGATTTTTAGGAAGCATAAACTTTTTATTGCAACTTTTCAAGGGTTTTTTGCACAAAGACCATAAACAATTTTTTTTATTTTTTTCACTTGTAATTAATCTATTTCGTTATTTTGAATCTTTTTATTAGTTCCTGCCAGGGAACTATAGGCACTACCAAATCTTAACTAGTTATTAATAATTCTCTTTTTAACTAATGAGAGCTGAAGCATTTTATCTTTTTGATTTGTTTTTATCTATTATCAATGTATACATGCCAATTATATAACAAAACATATTTCAAAATTTAATTCTCTTCAATCTAATTGGTAGACAAATTTCACCCGATATAAGCAATTAATGCGCTTCCATTACTTCCATTTCAGAATCTTAACTAATTTTTAGGAGTTTTTTTAAACTTAGGTTGTTTATTTCTAATAATTCAATGAGGTAAACCATACTAACTATTTTGAAAATTAAATTACACTATAACGATAAATTACTTTTTATTAAATTACACTATAAAAATAAATTACTTTTCATTAAATTACTTACTAATTACCCCTCACATTGGGTACGTAACATTTATTTACTATTTTCCTTTGCATTATTAAAATAATAATAATAATTAATAAAATTTAAACTTTGATTAACAAATGCTAACTAATTAATCAATATAACATCAAAATTTAACTATTTTTAATTACCTTTAATACTAAATTGATTTGTAGCATAAATTTAATTGAGCTAATTTTTTCAAAAATATTAATACCAATTACTCAAAAATTTACTTTTAATATAAATTAATTAATTATTATTTAAAAATAAATGAATACCTTTGTAAATTATTTTTATATTATAATTTAAATAAATTAATACTAATCACCTCTCTTTGTCATAAATTAATTCTAAAACAACACTTATTAAACATATATTTAAACTAACAAATTTTTAATTGCTTTGAAATTTGAACTAACTCTAATTACTAAGATACGTTTTGCAAAATAAATGAATTAAGACTACAATAATTATTTAGAATAAATACTAATTACTTTTATAAAATATTTATTATTTTTAAAAATCAACTTTAAAATTAACAGTAATTACTTTTAAATCAAATTTAAATTAATATTAATAAATTAATCATTTAAATCAATCACAAATTCTATCATATTTGTTTTAGAAATAATTCACCTTCTATTTACAACTTATATTAATTACTATATGTTAGTTTGTGAAATAAAAAATGTTAACTAATTAATAATTAATAAGGAAATAAATAACTTTATTATATTAATTAAATAAATAGTCTAAATTTAAAGATTTTTTTCTTCTCATTTAAATTAAAAAAAATGTTTAGTTTTAGCCAAGTTTAAATTTTCATATCCAATTTAAATGTTCATATTAAATATTTTAATATATATATAAATATATAATAAATTTAAATATTTGTAAAGACAAATATATATATTTTATATTATATTATAATTTTTTTTTTAAAAATAAATATTAATTAATAATAAAATTAAAATTTTATTAATTTTTTTAAAGTAACAAGGCCATTGGCCTCTCCATGGATTTATGCACTGTAAATATATATTTTAAATATTTATATTGAATTAATATATATATATATATAATTATTATATTTATATATGTATTAATTAGTAATATATATATTTATAACTATATAAATTAAAATTGACATGATTCCCTTTTTTATATTAATATTTGAATAAAAATATTATCATAAAATATTAAACTTTAATTTATTGAAGTAATGAAATGTATATGATTTTAAAAATTGTAAATAAATTGATTGAGTAAAATAATTTAGAGGAAATAATATAAAGAAAAATTATTTTAATTATTAGATTGTTTTTTTTATAAGAAAAACATAATTTCCTTCAAGATCTTTTCATAAGAATATGGGTTTGAGCCACATAAAATTATTTTAGAAAAAAAACTATCTTCAAAACAAATTTTAATTTTCAAAGAACATAAAAATTAAATATATGCATTTTAATATTTGAGTCAAATATAGATTTTTAAGAAATATTTGTTTTATATTTTTTTTTTTTTGATTCCTCTACTTGTTAAGTAGGAAAGCATAACTAGCTATGCATATTCATCTCAATTCCTTTCAACCTTATAAGTTAATATTCAAGTAGATACCTACTTATCAATTAGGAAAACCTGACAAACTGTGCAGATTGTTTGTAACTATGTTTACCTGAACAAACTCTTTCTATTCCTCTCAATTCCTTTCATCCACACGTGTTCATTCTAAACTATAAAAAATAAACTACCTCATCCTCAAAAAAATTTGGCTACACAACAAGTACAATTATGTTTCTTAATCTATAACATCATGTAATATTATAATCTTATCAAAATATTATCTTTTGACAACTCAAGCATGATCATCCTTAAATTGTTTCAAAAATTTATATCTATTGGATAACATAGTGAATTTGAGCAACTTAGTTTTCCCTAGATTTTGAAAGCAATTATAGTAGCATTGAGCTTAGAGACCACAATGTTGTATTATGACTAAAACAATTTTTTTCCTTTAGATGGACTTGACAACATATGTAGAGAAGCATGAATTTGTTTTCGATGTAGTCCTAGATGAGCATGTCACAAATGATGATGTGAACTAATGTACCCATGCCATTGTTCTCCTTTGGAGTAAAATCATTATATCATGCTTATAAGTATCCTTGATTACGTCTATCAATAGATTGCCTAATCTCCATTGAGAATGTCATAATCTAAAAATATTGTCAGGTGAATGGCATAATTTATAAAAGGTGTTAGATATTGTAGGCATCTAAATTTAATCACTCCCGTATGATTAAATTTACTGCCTTTCCGTCTATCATATTAAATATCAATTTATTAAATTAATATTGCACCTTTTATCTCATATCTATAAAGTATTTAATTTAATCGTTAAACGCTTTATCTTTCACCCTCTTCCTCTCTAAATTAAATAAATACGCCAATTTATTTAATTTAGTCATTTTTCCCCTTTTGATTTTAAATCAATTTAAAATTCTTCTTTTCTCACTCCTTATCACATCCTCCATAATCCATCTCTAATATGAATTAATTTAATTAATTCATATTTAGGGTGTGCATCCTCTTAATCAAGGATTAATGTCACATCCTCCTACATTTGCCACTTGTCTCTAATCTTCCATTAATTATCATAATCAAGTGTTTGCACAACTTTAATCAAAGTCATTAGCCATTTTTAGCACCACTTTTTGGTCAATTCTTCCATTTTTCCTTTTTGGACATTGAGCCTCCTTCCCATGAGAATTTTTAATTCTCATTTACTCATCTTATGTCTCTCTCCTCCTTATGTGAATTTTTAATTCACATTTTGTCCTTCCAAGGCTTCTAGAACCTTGGACTTGTCACAATCTCCACATGTGACCAAGTCCCACCTTTTTAGAGCCCACCTTTTACCCTTTAGATCTTCCTAAGAGTGTGAATTTTTAATTCACATTTATATCTCCAACCACCTTTCCTTTTCCCATGTAGATTTTTGAGGAATTCCAAAATTTCTCAAATGTCCCTTTCACTCCCACTTGGGGACAAGGAATCCCTTTTTGAGGAAATCTTCTCACTCCCCAAGGGGCTTGTCCTTCCTCCACCTCATGTACCTTTTTGACACCTCACTTACACCTCATCTCCCCTTAGCCACTTCACCATCTACATGTTAAGATGTGAGGGCTTGAGGGTTCTCAACCCACTATAGCCCTTCATCTTGGCCTTGTTGGATGCATCCTGACTGTTGAATTCTCTAGAGAATTCAAATTCTCCTATAAATACCCCCTCCTCAAGGGCATTTTGAACACTTAGCCATTTGATAACTACATGCTGTCAATTTACATTCTCAATCATTCACTATCATCTAGCCATCCATTTTGATCATTTTGCACATTCAATCTTACATCTAGCTACATCACAAGCCATCTAAGGAGCACATAAAATCATCCCAAGCAAGGGCCAATCAAGGAGTCGCCAACAACAAGGAAGGTGAAATCATTTGCATTTTGTTTTATCCATTTTCCTTCTTGTTTTATCACTCTTTAGACTAATCTTGAAGTGTATTTAGTCTTTTATCACTCACATTTTTTAGTTATTTTGCACATTAGAATAGGGTAAAATTCTTAGGATCACATTTTTGGCACTCCCGGTGGGACCCACAAACGGGTTCTTGCATTTAACATTCATCTTCGCTAAGTATTGTGCAGAAAAAGGTCGCAGAAAGGCAGAAACGCCCTCCTTTTTACCGCAGAAAGGCGAAAGCGCCCTCTGTCCTACTGCAGAAAGGCGGAAGTGCCCCTGCCTTACCACAGAAAGGCGGAAGCGCCCTAGATCTGAAAGTTTTATTTTCTTCTAACAAGTTTGCTGCAATTAGGGATATATTTAGAAGGTCTTTCTAACACTTTTCTTGCAGTCGGAGGGGCACAACTTTCCTTTTTCTTAAAAATCTAATAAAGTTTGTTGCAGAAAGGCAGAAGCGCCCTCTAACTTTTTCTTGCAGAAAGGCGGAAGTGCCCTCTAACCTTTTGTTGCAGAAAGGCGGAAGCACCCTCTAACTTTTTGTTGCAGAAAGGCGGAAGCGCCCTCTAACTTTTTGTTGCAGAAAGGCGGAAGCGCCCCCATTTTTGCTGCAGAAAGGCAGAAGTGCTCCTGTTTTGCTGCAGAAAGGCGGAAGCGCCCCAAAACAACACAGTTTGGAAGGTAAAACAGTCATTTTAGCTTCGTTTTTGCTCTCCTTTTTTGCTATCTTCAAGTAGTAACCCTCTAACATTGTTTTGGCAAGGATATTGGTATTTTTTGCTAACGTTTTGTAGCGTATTAGGGCATGATTGACCAAGAACGAATTAAAAGACAGCTAACATTTGTTTGCAGGGCCATCTATTTGATCAGATTTTCAAAAAATTATCTTTGATGTTTTGGAACATAGTCTAATTAGGGGGAATAAACTTCATTGCTTGCTGTGATTGTTTATTCTTGTGTTACCCAAGGGGGCATTAATTTGTTTTCACTTTCCCCTTGCACTTCGTGTGAGCCTGGGGAGTAGTTGGAAATGGTTAGTGTCTTCTTTTTAGTGGGACCTGCTTGGGGATTTCATCACCCCAAGGGACGATTCCAACCACGCGTACCAGCGGGGTATATAAAGGGGGGAGAACGAAAGTTGTACCCCAATCCAGTCACGTCGTAATTGGCGGAGCATCGAAGCTAGGGTGATACCTAGATAGACATGAAGAGTTGGTCCGAGCCTTTCAGTATCTCGCTGGGGTTCCCGACTCACGTTTGTGATGGGCTGGTGTTCACGGTTGTGCCTCACGTACCGAGAGTATATCGAGGAATCCCTAGAAGCCTTGTGCATCCTAGATTAAGACCTTTCCTAGCCATACCCTTAATATTAATCATAGGATTGTGCTTGCTTGAAGTGTTTCTTGTGAAAAATCTATGAAATCTTTGATACTTTGGCCTTACTTTATCATTTTTGCATTCTTTCCATAGCCTTTACCATCAAAACCAAGCTCTGTCTTACTGCAAAAAGGCGGAAGCGCCCTTGATTCTGCTGCAGAAAGGTGGAGGCGCCCCTGTTTTGCTGCAGAAAGGCGGAAGCGCCCCTGATTTTGCTGCAGAAAGGTAGAAGCGCCCCTGTTTTGCTGCAGAAAGGCGGAAGCGCTCCTGATTCTGCTATAGAAAGGTGGAAGCACCCTTGATTTGCTGCAAAAAGCTATCAACGCCCTCGATTTTTGCTGCAGAGGGGCGGATTTTCCCTCCTGAGCACCTGAAATTGCCCCATTTAGATCTGTTTAGCCTCTAAACCATTATTTAATCATTCCCAACCATTATTTCATCATACTAGGCCTTCATTTTGTCACTCTAAGCCTCCCAAAACCTCCATTGGGTCCGTTTAAACCTTCATTCTATCGTTCCAAGCTTCCGTTTAACCATTCTAAATCCCCATTCATTCTCCACAATCATCTTTAATCCACCCGTTCATTTTAATTTTCCATTCAAAAGTCCATACCCTCATCTAATAAACACCACAAATTTACCATTCACATCGCCAAACACCACCCATAGCCAAACCGTCCTAACCTTGTATTACAAAGTGGTTACCTAAATTAACCATAGCGCTTGAACTTGATTATTAGTCTTTAACTTCGACCCCAATCAATTTGCTTCCATCTTGAGGTGAATTCGGTGGCGTAAGTTATCATCCTCGGCCCAATCAATCCATTCCTATCTTAAGGTGGATTCGGTGCTGTGATCATCCTCTTAATCAATTAAAGCTCTTGGTTGCTAAGGGTAACTTCCTTTGATTAAATTCAAGGTCTCCCTCTCATCTTTTATCATCCAATCATACCCATTCAATCATCGATCAAATTGTCCAATCAATTAAATCACATCCAGTCAACCAATCCAATCCTATTGATCTTAATAATCCAATCCAACCTAATCCAATCGTGCCAAATCCAAATCCAATCCAATCCAATCCAATCAAAATCCAATCTGATCCAATATATCCCCAACAAAATCTGATCCAAATCCAAATCCCATCCAAATCACATCTCATCCAATCACAATCAAATCATTCGTCAAAAATATTTTCATAATCCACTCATAGTACATTTGCATGCCCGTTCAGACTTGATCACAGGCAAAGAAAATGGCCGACCAACAAACCCAGAATGCTCAATCAAACAATCCTCAAGATCCCAACAACACAATGAACGTCTCATCAAATCCTAACAAGGGTACCAACATCCCTCATGATCCTCATAATGGTACTTGATCACACTCTAACACCGAGAATTAGAATAACTCGCCACATGGTGAAGAGAGTATGGTTAATCAACCTGAACTCACACTTGAGGAACATTTTAGTAATCCTGCCAATGTGCAAATGACTGATCATTTGCTCAAAAAATATGGGGAAGAAATCTTGGCCCACCTAATTGAGAATGGTGTCAAACCCCCCTCGAATGTTGACTGGTCCAAATATAGGGGTACCCCATCTAACGTGCTCCAAGGTTCACAAAATGCACCTGAAGGTTCATACTTCTCCAATATTCCTCCAGTTGAGGGTTGGCATCAACCTGAATTTGGCAATGCCGTTCTTTATCAGGTGCACTATCCCCCACACGCTTTGACCTCAACTATAGGAGGACCTCAAGTGCCTGATCCCAATAATCCTTTTGCTTATGGTATGCCACAAAACGTTCTACAACCTCCGCCATTAACGTTAACCGGACCCCCTCCTCTGAACCAACCTACAGTCAACATTGGGGGCACCTCCTTTGCCACATTGCTTCCACCTCATGGGACTACAAATCTACCACCTCAACAGGTTCACCAATCTAACATTCCACCCCAATTACCTCCACAAGGCACACCCCAGCTGAACATTTCGAGCGGTACCCAATAACCCCCTTTACAAAACACGTCTACGCTACCTCCGCCATCTCATCCGCAACAACCTATACACAATACTTTGGCCTCTTCACAACAACCACCCTACCAATCACAAAGCAATCCATCTCGACCAGTTGCTCAGACCACATCCCCTTTTCTCGCATCCATTTTGCGTCCAAAGGCCCAACCGCAACACAATATCCCATCTCGGCCCATACAACCTTTGACGACACAACAACAACCTCCCCAACACTACTACTATCACAATTAACAACAATTCCACCAACAACCATTTTATGCGACCTCCCAACAATCACAACAATACCCTCAAGACCAACAAACCAACACACAACGCCCCATCCAAGTTCCTCAACAACCTACCCCACACTTTTATCAAGCAAATCCATATTATACCCCACAACAACAGCCCCCATATCAACAAAATCCCCCATCTTACCAACAAGCCATATCATTATCTAATCATCCAAACCTGTATTTCAACAATCCGACGCCCTCTCAGCAGGATCCACAATCGTCCTACCATCAATATCCGTCCAACTCACCAGCCAATGCGGACATACTAGAAATCAAAGCCGCACTTAAGGACCTTCAAGCCGGGGCCACAAAACAATCATTCAAATTTGAAGACATATGCCCATATCCATATGATCCCTCCATCTCGTTAATCCCGTTTCCTAAACATTTCGAGATACCAAAATTTGACAAATACAAGGGAAACAAGGATCATAAGGCCCACTTGCAGGAATTTTACTCCCAGTGTCAAGAAGTTATCCACAATGACAACTATCTCTTGCGCCTGTTCCCTCGGAGTCTGGCAAGTAACGCCCTAGGGTGGTTCATGACCCTCGAAAAGGGGTCCATAAAATCTTTCGCTGACCTATCAGAAAAGTTTGTCTCCTACTTCTCCTTCAATTTGGAGAAAGATATTGATACCTTGGATCTCCTCAAAGAGAAACAGCGTGAAGGGGAAACCTTTACTAACTACCTCCAAAGGTGGCGTGCCCTAGCAAGCCGAATGAAAACCCCTTTGAAAGAAAAGGACATGGTCACCCTCTTCGTGGAGAACTCTCATCCCGACATGGCTCATAACTTTAGATTACATTGTGTCACCACTTTCGCGGAGGTAGTAGAGAAGGGACCCATCCTTGAGCATGCCCTTGTTGCTAAAGGGCACATCAAAATATATAATCAAGATAAGGAAAGGTCATTCAACGACAAGCCACGTTTTTGGAACAAGAACAAAAATGCAGTAAATGATGGTGTCACAGATACTAAACATGTCCACGTGGCTAATACATCCCAGAGACAACAACAATCCATACCTAATGCCATATCTGTACCGTAAGGGACACCCCATCCTCCCCAATAGTCCAATCAAAATAACCAAGGGAACACCAAATGTCAATACGCCCAATTGGGTGAACCCCTGAGTGTTGTTTTTAATAAATTGCTACAAATCAATTATCCGATCACATACCCTGTCACCAAGCCATTTGACGAGTCCAAACCCAAGCCATCATGGTTTAAAGAAAATGAGTATTGTGACTTCCATAGAATCAAGGGACATTCTTTGAATAAGTGTCAGGGTTTGAAGAATTATGTCCAAGATCTCATTGATCGAGGAGATATCAAGGTTGACCCCAGTCAACCTTCGTCGTCCAATGCTCAACTGTAGATCTATCAAAACACCTTCCCAAACCATAATCAAGGCCTTAGCACCTCCAACAGTAATCCTCAAAACAACAACACAAATAATGTGAATTACAAGAATGTGCCCTTCAATTATGAAGATGTTATTCATTACATTGAGTAGGTGGAACCCCGAGTATCCATGATACACGTTAAAGCCAAAGACCCTCAATGTGCTGTTACTACATGGCGAGCCCACATCACCGTCCCTGCAGCCTCTGCACCCACCCAACCGACTCCTGTAAATTCTCAGTACAACATCCTTGATCACCTAAGGAAGACCCCCGCTCATATATCCATTCTGGATTTGCTTAAGTTTTCCCCGGTACATCAAGAAATCCTCAATAGAGCCCTGCAGGAAACCTATGTACCAAATGACATTGACCCCACACAATTCCAAGCTTTGGTGGGACACTTGGCTTTGTCTCATCACCTCCATTTTAGCCAAAATGATATGCCAAATATCGATGTCAATCATAATCACCCTTTGCATATCGAAGTCGTGGTCGCTTGCCATAAAATAAAAAGGGTCTTGGTAGATAATGGCTCTGCCCTCAATTTATGTACTTTGAAATTCATAAAACAGGTGGGGTATAATCAAGCGGACTTAAGCAACCAGATCATTACAATCAAGGCCTATGACAATGCAGAAAGAAATTCAGAAGGAATTATCAGTCTTCCTATCCAAGTGGGACCTGTACTTCAGTACACTACCTGTCATGTCCTTGATCTGGACTTACCGTATAATCTCCTCCTTGTCCACCCATGGCTCCATGCTATGCAAGCCGTCCCCTCCACGTACCATCAATGCCTGAAGTTCCCCGTCAACGGACAAGAAGTCACCATCTATGCTGACTCCCAACCATTTGAATATTGCCGCGCTTTAGAAGCATCTTTTCCCCATCTCCATTATTGTCCTGGGGTTGAAATGGGGGCATCCCAATCATCATCCTCTAATCCACCATCCACCGTGATAACCACTCTATCCTCCACCACTAATCCTTCAGTCACCAAAGTCCAGATCATCGACAAGGGGTGTGGCGAATATGAAATGCATATGGCTCTTAATGTAGCCACCATGCCCCCGTCACCACACGAGTACGGTCAACCTTCACGTGCTACACAAAAGGAAGACAAGATCATCACCTTCAGTGGTAAAAACATTCCTACTACCACTTTCAGATCTCCGAGTGTCAAGATCAATGCACCAGAAGAGGACATAAGCCAATGGGTCTACCGAGAAGTGCCCGAACCAGAAACTCCTCTAAAGAAATATTTTCAGGAAAAGTACCCTTGGCCAACAAAGTTTGTGGAAAAACATAACTATCAAGGTAGAGGCCTAGGTAAAGAGGAACAAGGGCAGTTGCAACCCATTGATACACCACATTTACCAAAGAAAGTAGGCATCGGGTATGACAGAAAATAGAAAAGCCCCGCAACATCATCTAATACTCCCAATAGTATCACCATGGACGATGGCTCATTGGCAGACATACTCGAGGAGGAATCCATTATACATTCGTACGATGATGTCGATCACACCGAATTATCATCCATGTTCGAATGCCTATCTGTCTGCACCATTAGCCTATCCCTTTGTCACCCTGAACTCATTGATTGGGACCTACGTAATACCACACCTGTCAATATGTCTGCGGACACATATGTCAACCTTATGGGATTGGGGGAAGATGAACACTTCAGTCGCAAAAATAAAAATAAGAAAAGTAAAAGGTGGTCATCTAGTGAAAACCTCCCTGAGGCAATTCCTGACCTGGAAAAAGTAAAAATAAAGGACGTATCTGATGGTGAAAACCTCGAAGAGGCGCTAGAAGATGGAGATGTTCATCTTCCCCTTATGGGAACTCATTTATCTGCCTGATCATCTATTTTGATTGAAGAGACACAAGAAGTTAATTTGGGAATTGCTGACAGTCCTAAGATCACCTATGTAGCTAAGTCGCCCTCAAAGCAAGAGTATCCAGTCTTTGTGCAACTACTCCAAGAGGGAATTATTAACTTTGCTTGGTCATACTCAGACATGCCAGGCTTAGACCCTGCCTTAGTGGTTCACCACTTAGACATTCGCCCAGAGGCCAAGCCTGTCAAACAAAAGCTCCGCAAGATGCATTTGCAAGTTGCGTTGTTAGTCAAGAAGGAATTGGAGAAGTTACTGGACGCGGGTTTTATCAGACCGATTGACTACTTCGAATGGATCTCCAATATAGTTCCAGTTGCTAAACCAAACGGGGACATTCGAGTCTGCACGGACTTCCGGGACCTTAACAAAGCCTGCCCAAAAGACGATTTCCCTCTTCCTAACATTGACATGTTGGTCGACCTAACAGTAGGACATGAGATGTTATCCCTTATGGATGGCTTATCTGGTTATAACCATATTCGAATCGCACCTAAAGACCAACACAAGACCACCTTCAAGACTCCTTGGGGGACTTTCTGTTACAATTTTATGCCCTTTGGTCTCAAAAATGCAGGGGCAACATATCAGAAAGCAATGACAGTCATCTTCCATGACCTCATCCATATCATCATGGAAGACTATGTTGATGACCTATTAGGGAAATCCAGAACACGGGCAGAACATCCCGCTATCCTAAAAAAGATATTTGAGCGGTTAGAGCATTATAAGTTGCGGCTAAATCTGAAAAAGTGTGTCTTCGGGGTCACGTCAAGGAAGTTGCTGGGTTTCATAGTCTCTTGCAGAGGCATTGAAGTTGATCCTGCCAAGGTAAAGGCTATTCTGGACATGCCACCTCCACGCAATCTAAAGCAGTTAAGAAGCCTCCAGGGAAAGATGCAGTCCATCCGTCGGTTCATAGCCCAGCTCGCAGATAAATGTTAGTCATTTACCCATCTTTTGAAGAAAGATTCCACCTTCCGATGGACCCCACAGTGTCAAATGGGTTTTGATAAAATCAAGGAATATTTAGCTCATCCACCGATTTTGATGCCGCCTATTCCAGGAAAGCCCCTCCTACTTTATATCTCTGCTACCTCAGTCGCACTGGGGGCATTATTGGCGCAACATGATGAGTCATTCAAAGAGAGGGCAATCTACTACATCAGCCGAACACTAGTTGGCTATGAGTTAAATTACTCCCCTATGGAAAAAGCGTGCCTTGCACTAGTCTTCAGTACACAGAAACTCCGCCATTACGTGCTCAGTCACCCGCTCAAGTTAATCGCTAAAATTGATCCCTTGAAGTATCTGTTATCTAGAACCACTCTGACTAGCCGTATGGCCAAATGGGTCATGCTTCTAAGCGAATTTGACATAGAGTATGTAGAGCGCAAAGCCATAAAAGGACAGGTTATTGCTGATCAATTGGCTGAAGCACCATTAGTAGATGCCTACCCACTAGACACTGAATTCCTCGATGAAGAAATCTACACAGTGACAGAAGCACCAGCTTGGACATTATATTTCGATGGCTCATACACTCATAGTGGATCTCGAGCAGGAATTCTATTAGTCACTCCTCAAGGTGACTACATCCCAAAATCATTCAGGATAGCGTTTCCATGTACCAACAATATGGCAGAATACAAAGCTCTCCTCACCGGCCTCAAAATTGAAAAATAATGGCACATAACCCATTTGAAAGTCTTTGGTGATTCTTTGCTGGTTATTAGACAAGTTAATGATGAATTCCTCACAAAAGATGATAAACTGTTACCCTATAAACGCATGGTGGATGATTTCAAAAAATATTTCACCTTCATACAGTTTGATCAAATCCCTCGGGTACAGAATAAAGCAGCAGATGCAATGGCCACTATCGGTTTCCTGATTGACATGCCTAAGGACCGAACAGAGTGTGAGTTTCTTGTTGAACAACTTTTAATCCTGCATATGAGGTTCCTGAGACTGACATGGTGTGTGATATTGTAGGTCCCACCTCCCCGTGGTACCAAGACATATACACTTACCTCTGTGATAATATCATACCCTCAGAACTTACATGCAACCAACGTAAATCCTTTATCCATCGTTCGTCCCGATACATCATTTTTGGTGATACACTTTATCATCGCGGGTATGATGGAATCCTCCTTAGATGTCTGAATGAGACCGAGGCCCAAACGGTACTAACGGAAGTACATGGTGGTATTTTTGGGGCTCACTCAAATGGTATGGCTCTGGCCAAAAGGATCCTACGAGCTGGATATTATTGGCCTACATTGGAACATGATGCTTGTGAATTTGTGAAGAAGTGCCTTCCATGCCAACAGCGTGCAGATTTAATCCATGCCCCAGCGCAAGATCTTCAGGCTCTCCTAGCACCGTGGCTGTTTTCTCAATGGGGTTTCGACTTGATTGGAAAAATTTACCCACCATCATCCGACGGCCATACATTCATCATCACTGCAACTGAGTACTTCACCAAATGGGTGGAAGTAATGCCACTCTCACAAATCACCGGTACTCAGATTTTTAAGTTCATCCTCTACCATATTCTTTGCAGATATGGTATCCCATCCACCATCCTTTCTGATAATGAAAAACCTTTCAAAAACCAAGCCATGAAACACCTCTACGACACCTTCCATATCCAACATCGTTGGTCGACGCCTTATTACCCTCAGGGTAATGGTCAAGCAGAAGCAACCAACAAGACCCTCATCTGCATCCTCAAAAAGGTTGTCAATAACGCTGGACGAGATTGGAACCTCCATATCCATCCTGCCCTCTGGGCATATCGCACATCCATCCGTACCCCAACAGGCGCCACCCCATACTCTTTAGTATACGGTGCTGAAGCCGTCTTGCCAATCGAAGTTGAGCTCCCTTCATTGAGAATTTCTTTGAAGAACCTCATCAGCGAAGAAGATGCTCGTGTTGCAATGCTTGCACAGCTAGAGTTACTGGATGAACGGAGAATAAGAGCCTATGACCACCTGCAATCATACCAAAATCACCTCAAATTCCATTACAATAAAAAGGTCCGTTCTAGACAATTCCAAGTTGGTGAACTTGTCCTCAAAGAAAACCAACGCACTCAACCGGACTGTGATAAAAAGGAAAAATTTGAGGCAAACTGGTTAGGGCCTTATATCATAGCCACGAAATATGGATCTGGGGCCTACAGGCTGACCACTCTTGAAGGAGATCCCCTTGATGAACCTACCAATATCCTCCATCTGAAGAGGTTCTATGCCTAAGTCCGTTTGGTAACCCCATCAAAAATCAGAAAATCAAAAAATCAAAAAATCAAAAAATAAAATAAAAATCAAAAAATCAAAAAATCAAAAAATCAAAAAATCAATCAAAAATCAAAAATAAAATAAAATTCAAAAAGTTCAAAAAATCAAAATATCAAAAAATCAAAAAATCAAAAAATAAAAATAAAATCAAAAAAATAAAAAAAAATCCAAAAAATAGTCAAGAAAAATAAATCCGTCCTATGGTGAAAACCACCTCTTGGTGGCGCCTTGGATAAGTATGGATGGTGAAAACCTGTTAGCAGGCGTCATCCATAGAGGGCTTAATCATTATCTACCTGACATCCTAGTTATTTTGTGTCTTCATCTGCACTATCCTCCTCACCCACCTCAGCCTAGGCCACTTGGTATTTGTTGATTGAGCACTGGACGACCCACCTTACCTATCCCTCATCTTGAGCTCTTTTTTTTTATATATCCCACTTTGAGTTTATGTCTTTCGTTCGGTCTGTGTTGTCATATAGGATCATCCATCGTGTCGGTCTCCACCTAGATCTCATCCTCTCGCGTCATTTTCATCCTTTGTCGAACTATGTTGCCCTGCGCTGTCACGTAGGCACGGCTAATCATTCGATCTGCCCTCGGGGCATTTTTTTGGATCAACTTATTTTGGTCCTCCATCATTTCATCTTCACTAGTCCCTTTTCGCTTTTATCCATGGTCTTTTTATCGAACTACATTGCCCCTGCGCTTTCACGTAGGCAAGGTTGGTCATTCGATCCTCCCCCGGGGCATTGGTCTGTCGCGTCTTGTGTCCATCATCGGTCATCATTGTCTTCTTTCCGCTTTATCCATGGTATTTTTCCATGAACTACAAGGGCTCTACGCTTTCACGTAGGCAAGGCTAAGCTCTGATTGGCCCCCGAGCCCCTAGGTCTTTAGGTTGTGTCTTGTCTCCCTTGTGTTGTGTCATCAAGCTATGCCTTTATCTAGCTGGTCCTTAACAAACAAGACCCACTTGTACCAACGAATCTAATCAATTTTGAATGTCCTATATCATATTGATCTTTTCGCTTAATATCCATCATGGGTCTCAATAGGATACATCCTTCCTACCAGACCTTATCAATTCCATC